>JABASD010002045.1:0-30823 GCA_019776165.1 Pogonognathellus flavescens
ACTTATTTGGCGCCGCGAGGTACATAAGGTCCCCTTAAAGAAATGCATGAAATAAATAAAAGTACCGCAAAAAAGGTGGACTGGAGACCTATCGAGTGAACCTATAACGGGGACTTAAAGTGCAAATCCTGATCAATAAGAAGAACCTCAACTAAACGATTTGAGACCAACAAACAACAAGAACCTTAAAAATGTATTCGAAAAAAGTCTTGAGACATCAAAGAGGGAGATCTTGAGAACTTTAAATAGGGACCTAAGTAAAACAAATTCTGAAGAAACTTATAGGGAAAGTCGAAATAAGGGGAGCCATTTTAAAAAAAGCAGAAGAACCATAGAAGGGTAAACGAAACCAATATTGTAAAAGTTTGAGTGTGTTCGGTAATTTTTGATTTAGAATTGTTCACTCGATATTTGGGAAGTTCATCTACTCATCTAATCTCAGTTTTAATATGGAACATATTTACTGTTAATCTATTGGAGGTCTGACTATTGTAAATGATTTGCTCACTAATAAACAATTGATTTTTGTCCACATCTAAGTCTATTATAATCTAGCAATCCACCACTTCTGTATGAAGATGAAAATTGTGACATGAAATTAGAAACACTAGTTAGAATTTCTGTTTCAATCGAACTATCCATTAAAAAGGATGTTTGAATATATAATGTTATGTCGGTGTATGCCAAAGTACATGGTCTCCAGGAAATGGTAACCAAGTTCTGTGAGAAATGTACTACACGATGCGGAAATCATTTGAGATCGTATCATATGACAGCAGAACTCTCTCTGTAAAGCCAATTTCGAGGTGAAAAGTTTTCAAGCCCCGCCACCGCCATTCCAACACCCGCAGAAACCACCGCTACAACATTCTACAACTATTTGGTACTTCAACTGAGAAATGTACACAATGAAAAAGTGAAGCGATGACTGAAGAATTTAGTCAAATCAACGAAAGTTTCTGAAAGTGCTAACCTTTGAAATAAAATAGTCTGCAAACATATGGCTGTAGAACTGCACTTCATTTTCTACTACAACTTCGTGATTAATTCTGGCTTATAAATAAATTAATCCAGGCACAGATAGAATATTATCTGAATGAGACTATGAGACTAGGAAACTAGAAATGAGAATTCTGTTGATGAGATTGGAACTAACTTATTGTGTTTGTATTTGAAACAATGAGGGTATATAAACGAACCTTATATCGTCGCTAAGTTTGTCGTCTTCTTGTCCTTCCATGTCATTGTCCATGTCATGACAATGGTTCGTAATGTAGAAGGAAGAATGTTGAGTTTCGTTTATCACAGCAGTTTGAGTTGAGCAGTCGACGAATTTTGGATTGTCTGTCTCCGATAACAAGGGGCAAGATTGAGTCACGTTGACGTTTTGAGCCGAGTTACTCTGTAGAGTGGAAATTCATGTCATTATTTTCACATCTGGAAATCTATGAACCTGACATGTCTGTGTAATGTGTTGTAATATTTCTACTAAAGGATGTATACGAACACATGGACAAAATCAAAATGCTTCATTTCCTGAAAAGTTTTGCAAAAATAATTTTACAGATGGATGAATATGGCTTCGTACCAGAGCATGAAAAAGTTCTTGACTCATTTTCAGCTGTTCTCGAAACTCGGCAAGTTCCTCGTTGATTCGGCGGACCACGTCTTCACGAGCAGTGTCAATATCATTCTGTGTTATCTGAGCTTTAATAAGTTCGTTGCTTGGTTCAATCTCTGGCTCAGTTATTGCTTTTTCAACCACGGGAATTTCAGCTTTTTCGATAAAGACAACCTCGTGGTTGTTGGATGAACTGAAAGTACAAAATATCAAGTAAAATTTTAGGAACAAGTTTTAAATATTAATTACATTTCTTTTCTGCAGTCTTAGAGGCAAATAGACATCTCCTCAATATTTTAAACGAAATAAATACATGAGTAGCAAGCGAGTACATAAATTCTCGGGAATTCAAAACTGTTCAGAAATTGGTTTTCGTCGTTGCATGCATGCGTGGGCATCTACTCTTTCAAAAGAAAGCTGATGAAATTCCCTGGGAATAAAACCGAGAGTGGGTGTTGAAAGCAAGAGCTAAAATGTCAATGTGAAACTAAATAGCAATTATTTCTACTTTCAAGAAACGTTGCTAGTTCATTTTAATTCTGCGTGTAATTAGATTACGATTGCATTTCCACTTGGTTAATTTGGTGCTTACATAATTCAGTCACATTCTAAAAGTAATCATTAAAGTTATTTTCAATAGTTTCTGAACATAATCTGATTATCGTTAAGTGAAAGGTTGGTAGACAGGAGTGCAAGAGTAACATCCGCCTCTAAATTTACAACACATGTATGTATATGGGCTAGGTATCAAGGCATGTCTAATTATACCTTCCGAACCCTGCTGGAAGTACATGCACTAAAGTAAGAGCCTTTTAAGAAAAATCTTAAGATCCCTTTCAAATAAACATCAAAAAGAGTGTTTACTTTACAGTTCACCTATCGTTTACGTTCTCTGTTACGACATACATATTCCAGATGCACGAATTTTGCTTGCACTGAGCTAACCTACACTTCGGCCAGGGTCGCTTTCTATATAGGCCTAACCCTGAGAAAGTTGTACGAGGTACACATAAATTATAAGTATGCACTATACCGTATACCTACGCTACATGTATCACGTTTTTCAAAGCAGACAATTTATAACCATATCAGTATCGTAAAATAAATTTAGTACTGTAGAGATTGCAAAGGATATCATTTCTTGCTTTTCCAACTCATTCAGAATGCTCATGAATTCTTTACACAGATTTCAGAGCATTCCTCTTTTCTGTACGCATCAGTTTGTATTATTGGTGTCAATATCTCTGTGGAAAAGAGCAAAGTTACTACGTTGAATGCAAAACTAAATTTATTTTGTTATAACAGTATTATGTTAATTATTCATTTTGTGTATTTGTAGCAGATTCAGATTCGAAGGTTTATTTTGTTAGGTGAAACATAACATGATGTCCTTAGGGCTACTTTAAAATTATAATTTTTGGAAGTTGATGAATGTGGATTCCGACTGCCTCAGCTTGCATTGTGTATCTATCCCTGTTTCTGCTTTCGGTGCATTGGGATATCTATATGGAACAAAAGTGTTCTCTGTACAGCTCCAATTCCACAAATTTATATGAAGAGATAATAATATGAGTGTATCTTTTATCTGCTGCCTGGAAACCAATGTACCTGCTAGTTAAACTTCCATGTACAAACATTCCTGCCTGAGTTAAGAGATACCCGGATTCACATAAAATACAACAAAGAGCCTTATGTAATCTGCGTTCGTGTTGCTTAAATGCTTTTATCTCGTACAAACTTTTAACATCATGCTTACTTTACTCGCATTTTCGCTTCCAACCACTCTCAGCAATAACCTACATAGGTAAGACGCTTTTTAAGACAGTTTCTACAAACTTACATTTCGCTTCTTGCTTTATCTTGTCGTGCCGCATGCAGACCTTGTAATTTAAAGGCATGTCGGTATGTACAGAAATTCCCAAGTAGGTATTAATGAACTTATGGTTAGAATTAAAGGGAAATGAAATTCCTGTCTGGATCCAATTTTATTTTCCGCTAATTCAATAACTCATGCCTTATTATTGCTGTTGATAGCTAATTGTACATTATTGCAATACGAATTTCACCAGGGTGATGTGTCGGCTCTGCACTATTTCAACATTTACTCATTAACTCTAATTGTACGACACCATCTTCAACTAAAACCCCATTTGTTCCACACACTTCGCATCAAACATTTACCATCACTCTCTTTCTCATCTCCCTGTTTCCATAACATGCAAACTTTGCTGTCGTTTCCATTCGGTGTTATTACTATGTATGTACTGTATACCTGTACTTCAATAACTGTTAGCGGTTATGGCGTTCATCTGTGCTATTACCATAAAATAATACTACTTTGCATACCATACGACTATTTACACTGTAATTGTAGGCATTACAAGCACGTATTATTATCTCGTATATGGATAAAATGTCTCATCTCGTGTCTGCAACATTTCACTTACTATTTGCAAACGCAAATATAGCAAGAGGAAAAGCGGCTTTTCGTCAGTTGTTTGTCGGAGTTGACAAATATAGCTCGACTGTTATTTACTTTTTGGATTTTAGTTTCCACGGAGGTATACATTATAGACATTGCTACATAAAATACCACTATTGATGTCACTGAAGTTCAGTAACAAAATGTACTTTCCATGTCTCAGCGGCTTTTTGCATTCTACATTTGAATAATTTGAGAAGTTGATGTAGTACGTTGTGTTACGTTATATGAGACAGGTACTTCAGTAAGAACAGTTTATGAGAGTGTTAGAATGTTATTAACAAAACTGCATGCGCACTAAAGAAGGTGAAAATGGCAGTAAAAATTCATGCTTTACGTCTGCTTACTTTTTACGGGAATGAGAGATCGCGAAAACTACACATAACATATATTTACGGATGTTAACTTCACCGTTGATGAATAGAGTATCATAAATCGGAGAGTTGGTATCAAGTTAAGTTATGATGATTCAATGATATATGAATTATGATGTGCTCAGAGAGAAGTATATACAAAGGATGTAGTTGAAGGCAGAAAAATAATATACGGACTTAATGATTAAACTTTTCGCTGTTTGGATGTCATCCTAATTAACTTCATTAACTCAACACTGCGAATTCTAATGAAGAGTCTACCTAGCAAAACCGTATTTAGAGACGATTCAGTTTTTTCGTATGAATAGTTTTACGTGACATCACAAAGGAGGAAACCCGCGGTGTGCAGCTCTAAATACCTACATTATGTGACAAGCTAAAAAATCGCAATTTTATTCCACTCCTTTATCTTGATTCTCTATCTCTCTCTCTACACAAACTACCTCTAATCCTACATAAAAAATGTCTGAAAAGGATTTTTTCTAATTAGCAAGAAGCATATTATGCCCAATAAAAAGAGTTCCACCAAAGACAGTACTAATGATATGTCAACAAGAACAATTGTGCACAAACATAACTAACTACTTGTCTCAATTTTCTCCAAACATCACTCACCCAGTTCCTTTCGTTAAATAAATAATTCGATGCAGGTGTATTGTGATTATGTTAGTACTCTAGTGTTGCATAATAATAATGAAATGAATCTTGCATTAAGCCAAGTTATAAGAAAAAAATATTAAAAATTGAAGCTATAAGTTTTTTGCACTCCACAGTGGGGGTGCTATTAATAGCTTACTACTATTCATAACCAACAGTGGATAAAAACCTCCTTTGATTTTCCTTCTCTACGGTTTTTTGTTGTGCGCCACAATAAAAGGGGTGCAGAATATTTTAGACGTACGTGAATTAAACGTAGAAATGTGCATTTCCTTATTCATAATAATGATAATCTTGAGCATAAAACGTGTGTAGAAGTTGACGAACAGAGAATCTCAACTTCTTCAAGACATAAAACTATTAACAAGGTTGCAAATCGTTAAAACGAATTACCTTCGTTCATATTACCCTATTTACTGATTTATTGTTAATAAGCAAAAAGGATATATACCTATAGGCTATTATAGGTATTAAAAGCTAGAAAATATGTACATATTTTATTTATTTGAGCTGTAGGCTTAAATACATAGGGAAAATATGATTATGCTTTCATCATAAAGTGACCTTGGCAATTGAACCACAAATGTTGAAAGTGCATGGTTCAAAAATAAAAATGCATATCCTGGCTTTAATAATAAGCATAATAAAATTATTTTAACGACATTTATGCACAAAATTGATCTTCGGTATACTTTAGGAAATCCTACGCACAAGAAATATTAAACAAATCAATTTTAAAATTCAACCCCGATTGCAATTTAAACAATAATAATAACATACTGTCAAAATGTCTAATATATACATACCTAGCTTATGAGTATTATGCCAAATACCTACACGCACAGAGAAAATGTTTGACATTACTTAGTAAAGAGTCCAAACCCTTCAATTTACTACGAATGCATATTAAATTTATGGCATTATTGCTGTAAACGATTCCACGGAGAAAGGAAATGAGTAATAAATATTACTCATTCCATTTATTTCAGCAACGCTATGCAAAAGATAGTAAAACTCATTGTCAGTTTGAATTTGTTTAGGAAGATTTGATTACATCAACGGGTCAGCCTTAGGTTACGAATTTCCTTCCTTTCAGGAAATTATTCACTTATTAATTGCTCAGTAACTAAAAGCCAAATTAATTGATTAATATAAGACTAGACCGGTTTGCGGAAAACTGTGAAAAGTGAAATGAAGTTATTACTCAGTGTCCAGGATACTATAATAAGATTGTCTATCATGGTCCAATTAACTGTGTAACATAATACTGTACCACAGAGCCATGAGACCTAATGCAGACACCCGGCGGCAGCGGGTACTGACAAGCTCGTTTTGCTTGTACTTGTAGTAAGTCATGTATACACTAAACAAACGCAATACTACACCATGGCATACACCTCCAGCTCTTTTATACGAGAAAGTAGACACAGGCGAAAATACAATGCAATTCCTTGTATAGTCGACAACATCGATTATTAGATACGTTGATTCAGCAAATGACTTGCTTTCCTGGACATTTGATATGGATGTTGTTTGGATAAGAGTAAAAGTGGAGATAGGTATGCGAGTGAGAATCTAATCTACACAATGCACAAGTAAGAGGAAATTGTTCATGCACTTTGTCAATGTTACGTGAGGAGAGATAATCCATTCTATGATTATTTGCTTTGCTACATCTGCCTAGACATCTACTTAGGATTACAATGAAAATGACAACCGACACGGCATGACATAATGACTGAAAATTTTCCAAGTGAGCTTCTGTTAATGTGGCAATGAGTTATTTAATGGCTTCGATTATTCAAGTTTATGTGTAGCGACTGGAGAGTGTTTAGAAGTTGGTTTTCGCTTTGGTATTAGTCGGCACGGAGATAGGGTTAATTATATCGGTTGCTTTTGGGTTTTGTTTTATATATTAGTGAATGGGAGGAAAAAAGAAGATGTGTATTAGAGCAGAGTGGGTGCTAGTACTTGACTAGATAATAAGTAAAGGAAGTATACGCAGGAATGCTTGCTGAAATAGAAAATACGAGGAAATAGGCATGTGGAGTATATAGCTGGGTGTTGCAAACGATATACCTACGACGAGGCTGCAATGTATTGGACTTTGGTTCAGAAATGTGAAGATCTCTTGCCTCTCTCCTCAAGTTATGAACGAAATTATCGATCCCCCACAATGGAATACGAGATACGCCGCTACTTTTGTGTATTCCATGGAGAGGATCTACTCGCTTACTCGCTACATCAACAAGGAAAACAAACTACTGCTGCTAAGGATGAAGAACACAATAGAAGTCAAATTCTGTGTAGCGCATAAATATTTGTGTGCGATGTCATATTATTTGTACGCGCGACATGCTACGATAAAGAATATTAAACTTCGTCGGATGAGACAGTCTAATGTGAATTATGATTTTAAAATTAAGAATTATGCGCTAAATATTTACTACAGACGGGATAAAAAGAGAAATGCATGGAAACTCACCCAAGAGGACTTAGACAATTTCCCATGGTGAACGAAAACCGTCTTATCACTCACTGGAAACAAAACTGAGTGAAAGCGTTTAACAAACTGCCAACCGTGTCAACATGACAACAAACGATCAAGAATAGGAGCAACTGAAAGGAACCCTGAACAATGATTACAGCGTGATACGAGACGACTGCTAACTGAACTGGAGATGAATCCCTGAATCCCGAACCGGACTGTGGGACTTGGAGACGCTGTCGGATTCGGTTCGTTCGGATGCTGCTGATACAATTCTGTCTTCTATAACGTAGCACACTGTTCTTGTAGTTGCAGCAGCAGCAGCAGCAGTAGCCAGCATTTTAGGGTTGAATTTGAAGGTATAGCGTTGTAGGGGCGAGAGGCGCATGCCAAACTTCGCTAAGACTTCCTGGCTTGTTCGGCCTGGGAAGATCATATAAGACGTGCAGCTCTTTTCTGCTCTTTCAGTACAATAATATACGGATTGGATGCTTGGGATAGTTGCAGAAACGTATTAGAAGTGGCTGATAGATTATCTAAACTCTGTACGGTATACAAGTTTAGCTCAATTCATTCTGACAGTTGACAGCACATGTAGAAAACACAAGTCTACAGATATGGGAAATTCGGGTGACTTAGGGAGAATTCGATATATATATCCAATGGATCCATAAATTCTGTGACCGGTTACTTTGCCAAGTGGAACTGGCTACCCTTCTATGTACATTAGCATTGACTATGCTATATATCGTAAACACTACTAACCAAAAATTCTACACTTCACTTTTGACTGTGACTTACCTTGTTACGAAGTATTGACGGAGACTCTGCAGCACTCTCAAAATCTCCGAAAGTTTCCGCAAATTCGCCTGCTCACTCAACAAATCCTTTTTCATCTGAAAATTCAATAGCATTTAATATAAACGTTTTGTTCCATTAACACTTACAAGTTAAGTAGATGTATATAGATTATGTTTAAACGTATTAAAGTCTTTAAACGTGGCACTAACAATAATTTAGAATCTTCTCATTGGCACGAACAAAAAGAATAAGCGAGATAAATGTCACAGTTTTGTCTGACATATAATTTCATAAAGTGGATATAAATATGAAATGTGGACGTAAGACTTGTAAAGAAATAATTTATCGTTGTCTTTTGTACACTATGAAAATGAATTATTATTAGCTACTACTATAATAGAGTACAAATACAAGTATGGAAGAAAAAGTTAAGGAAGATTACTTACAAACACTGTAAAAAGTTCGGCATGCAATGAATTCTTGTTAATTTTGCAAGATGGGCATGGATTTGGGAAACTGAAAGAGTTTGCTTGCTCTTCGTTATTCGATACAGAAGTATCATCCTGTAATTTGATAACGAGACTTAATCAATTAAGGTGAGACTAGAAGACATGCTGGAACACAATGAAGACAATGACTTAAGGGATATTTCGACCCATTGCATTCATATCATTTTCAAATCGTAATCACGAAAAAGAGGAGTTCAACCTTGAACACATCTAAACTAATGTGATCGGGATTAGACAGTGATGATAATGGTTTGTTGACGTTATTATATTGTAATACAATATATCGATATGATTAGATGGATCTAAATACCCCTTTATGATGGGCTCATAATTTGACTTTGAGAATAGGAGAGAGTTCCCTGTCTCAAAATTTTAGCTGAAAGGTGCGTATTATGAATGTAAAATATAATCAAGGTATGTTATTACTTCGACTCCAAAAGTTTCATTTAAGCTTTTGAAACTTGTAAATTCATTTTGATCCGATTGACAAATTTTAGCAGGGCTTTTCAGTTCGAAATTCTCTCGTCGTAATTGCTGTAAATATGATGAAAAGAAAACAAGATTTTCAAGGTGTAAACATGTAAAGCACAATGTACATTAATGATTATACTCTTTATAATTTTTGTACCTCATTAGTTGCTTCTAAATGAATTAAATTTGATTTCAACACAGAAATTTCCCTTTCACACTCAGTTTTCCTCGAACCCAAATGCTTCAATTCCTCCCTTAGTTCGTCTTCTAACATTGCAAATTCAGCCTTTCGTACTTGTAGCTGCTTCCTGGATAACTCAAGTTGTGTCAGAATGAAAATATTCTAAAAAACACAAAACAAAACATGTTTAATTTATATTTTGGGAAAAAAATGATTTGAATTTAATGAATAAAATAAGCATGCAAACTTTAGTAAGTACATCACGAGCAGTGGAATCTTTGCTTTCAATCAGATCAACATTTTCTTTCTCAAGCTGATGAAGTTTCGAAGATAGAAGAGTATTGGCGTCTTCCAATATAGTCAAAGAATTTTTAGTCTCATCCAATTCTGTGGATAATTCTCTATGTTTTTCCATGTTCCATCTATTTAAATTTAGTTTTTTCTCGGAATCATCTCTTTGACACTAAAAATAAGATTTTATTGATATTTTACCGTCTGCTATGAATTTATGTGATAAAATTATTTTACAAACCTTTCAACTTTATAATTATTATTTGTATGTATTTGTACATCGCAATAAATGCATACATCAACGGTGCAGTATGATTACCTGTGGTATTACCTGCAATGAAACTATCTCATCTTCTTTTGCCAACAATTGATCCAGCAGATCAGACTTCTCCTTTGCAAGCTTCCTTAACTGAAATTGTAACTCGGAAATCTGTTGGTGCATATCCACTGGATCCCTGAATAAATATTCATATAGAACAACCTAATTACTTCTGGTCACGGTTTTCATAAAATTAGTATACACAATCATGTAACTGATCTTGACCTGACCAAAATAATTAAATGCATATACTTATTATAAATATCATCCTCTCATTATCACTAAGTGAGAATATTCTTTGATGCAATTGCAATTTTACTTAAGCTTTTACAGAATTCACAAGACGATCATAATAAAATGTCTATAGAAATGGGATAAAACTTATAGTTTTATACTGCGGGGATCAATATTTTCCCTCAAACATCAAACATCGTCTCACTTGATGTATACTACAGCATACGAGCTACGAGCATTTAACACTTGAATTGTTCGTATTTCCATACATATGAAATATGCTAGTCTCAATTGAAGTTGTAATAAATATTCTCAATATGGTAGATTTATTGAACTTACGGAATGCTCGTATTCCCCCCGACTCCCTCGAAAGATAATCTTTGGGAAGACGAAGATTGTTGTGACAAGTTCAAGCTGTTGTTACGCGTTGGAGACGGCGACATGGCTTTCTTGGGTGAAATTGAAATCATGTTGTAACTGCTATTCCATTCAGCGTTCACGAAACCACACTGTGCACACCCTTGTTTACTTACATGACTCTCGGACTCCATAATCTCGATAGATTTTATTGGAAAAACGTCGTCGTCAGCCCTTTGGGAAATTTACAACATGTTAAACTTTACGATTATACTTACTGACTCTTAAATTACTAATAATATTATGGATGACTGTTTCACAAGACTCTGTCTGATGTGAGACACACTACGACTATACTACCAATAAATTAACGACCGTGTTTACTTTTTGATACAATTAGAAAATTCCAGTTCCATGAAATAAATATTCCCATTGTGAACGCTGACAGACAGAGAGATTTCACTTTAAACACTCATCTCCACCGCCGACAGTCTGTGTGATGACGAATACCACATTGCAAGTCTGACATCGCAATGAAAGTGATTTAACAATTAACTTTGGGTTTATATTATTGTTTAAGTAACGGAGAGAAGAGCAGTTGTGGTCTGTTACTTGTTCGTAAGTATCTGCATGATATTTTGTTTTACATCTCTCTCTGTACAACAAAATGTTGCACAAGTAGGACAACAAAAGCACCGTGTGTGCATATATTTAGTAACAACGCTGTAAGTATAACTATTGACATTCAGAACAGAAGAGCAAGTGGAAAGGAATACAAGAGTTTTAGTTAACATAGAATTATTAACTTATGCATGCCCATGCAGAGTTCTCCACCTAATTAGAATTATGAAATTGAAACTGCAAACTGAAATTTCTGAACACTTATTATAAACTCAAGTCAAATCCATGGATTATACAATTTTATTATTATGACTCCAATTTAAATACTATACACACAGTTGATAACGTCTATCTCTCCACTTTTTAGAAGTAATATAAGCTAGGAAATCCACTGCATAGATAAATTCCTTCACAACCTGATTAAACTGATATTTATAATATAAATAGTGGAGAATTACACAGAGACACGAGTTATAATATAATTTATTATTGCAGCCACCCTCACTCTTTTTATCGCACACTTTCCATGAAAAGATAATGCTGTAAACATTGAATCAATTACAGCAACCGATATGTGGCTCAGGTGAAGGTATCGTTCGTGCCAATTGTTAATGTATCTTTCCTTTGTCCTTCTTTCAATCTGCGAGCATCGTTCTTCCTACTAAATTTTCTGTGTACGGTAAAAGTAAGTGTCAAACAATTTTTATGGCTGCTATTCATTATCGCTTTAATGTCTGCGCGGATAAATACCAAAATATCATAACCCTGCCTGTGGCTGGTGCAAACATAAATGTAAAATGAACCGCAACTGCCGAGCAAAGTTGACACAGTAGTCAGACACAATTAAACAATAATAATTCCATAAATTTGATTATGACTCATATAAAAATTATATTGCACTATGCGGCAGTATTTTATCTGTAGTTCTACATTATCTGCATGGAACATTCAATGCAAAACTGTAGCATTTGGCCCCGGAGCTACCTACACCGATCAGTTATCTAACCAGAAACCTAAACATAATGCTTTTCAAATTCTACATCTGTATTTAATCTAAATACTTCAACATTCCGTGATATCTGCTAAAGTATAATCTCATTGCCACAGCTGAAAACATTTAATACCCTTCAATCGTTTTCTGGTCATTTACGTTTACCGAGGATAAAGATGTTTCACAATCAGTTATTATTGTTGTTATTCAAGAGATAACCATCAGTCAGGAAACTGTAAAGTAACAGTTAGTATCAGAAGACCTACCCATTGCATTGTATACCACCAGATAGATAAAACTCCAGATGAGGAATTGATAAAATCTATTTTAGCATTGACGATGATTGATGAGGTTAAGGAAGTATTTATAAGTTCCAGGAGTAAATTCACCCTAAATGTTAAAATTTTAGAAATTAAAATTAACAAATTTAAGCTGATTGAAAACTACATGCAATAAATACACTTCTGCATTTTGGGTTAATAATCAATATCATTTTAATTGTAAGCTACTATGCTACTAACTGAAAGAAAGGATGAATACTGTAGGTTATACCGTGTAAAATTTGTGATTTCTATTATTTGTATACAAAATTTCACTAAATTAATGACTTTAATCTGAATTGTCTTACCCGAAGAACGGTATTGCACTCATACTTTTTCCGCGCATGTGTAGTAGGCACTTACGATGAGACATTTTTAAAAATCGCACTTTTTGTATTTAAAAAATAGACTGAAGATAAAAAATTGCAATGGGGGTACAATGTTGTCGTCATAAACTAAAATAATTTTTATTTTAATTACACGCAGATACTAAGTACACACCAGAATGGTGTTTAAAGTAGGTAGTAAAATATTTTTTGAAGTTAAAAAAGTCAAACAACAAAGTGCACCTATGTATACTACTATACTAATACTTGTCAAACTTGTCAGACTTGTCAAATTTCAAATTACAATAAATTAAAATCCTTAACCGGTCAAAAGATAAAAACAAAAATGATCAAACTGCTACTTTGAGTAGAATGGGAACTTCCAGGGTCCCATGTATAATTGTCTTGTGTGGGACACATTCAACACTGCATTTGTCAGTTTTAATTTCTCCTGGATTTCTACAGAGAATGATGGTCTTTAGATTTTTTTAAAATGCTGAAGTAGTGAAATGTAGAACTGTGCATTTATATTCTGGAACTGCTTTCTATGCTTACAGCTTGATTGCAGTGTTGTGGTATATTCGTGGTACGAACACAAACACACCTACAGTTATTAAACTGTCATTTGCGTCCACTGTGAAATGCAAGATTAGAATTTTGGTTGGTTCAGTACAAGTACAGGTAACTAAATTAGAGGGGAAGTTCCTCCAATTTCCTTTGTTATCGTGGCTTCAAATAATCCCTATACTCACTTCACTACATGCATCATTCCAATTTAAATACAACTAATTAGTATATTGTCTTTCGTGTTTGTACTTATATTATATCGATATCAACGGATACGCAAACAAAGTCTAAATACCATAACATGAAGCATGTTTCACCAACGACTCAACCTGCCCCCAGGCATTTATTCTTATTAAAAATTTACCTAGTATATTTTGATAGAATTTTGCTCGTTTTGCACTATGATTTTGTACAGGCATCTATCTGTATATACTTCATTTTATGATTCTCGCAATCAGTTCAAGGAAGCTTACACTTTATTGCAAAACAATGGCACTCTACTGGTCGTAAAACACGGGAGAATTTTCAGATTTTCACCTTTACATTTAAAATTGCTCTCTAATATATTATTTACCTATCCAACTCTTTAATACCTACACTTTTAGTACAGTAGCGTCTCTTCTAAAGGATGGACAGAAATTAATTCCTTCAAAGTGCATGCAAGTTATTTTGGACATTCCCTTTGAGGATTTTGCGTCATTTGGCCGCAATTATTATGCATTCATTTTCAGAAGCAAATTAATTTGCACAGAATACGTAATTATCTCAGAAACTTAAAATCATCTCATATACCATCACACAACCGACGAACGATGGGTTATAAGATATTATGATGTCGTAAGGCGCTAATAAGGCGTAAGGTTTCATAACATTCATAATGCATTTATGTGTGTGTGTTATATGCAGGATTTCCATATTATTTCATTGAGAGAGAACATTAAAGCATTTACTAGTGCCCATCAAATAAAATTGATAATAATAATAAATGGAACGAAGATTGCTTTGAAAAATCCCACAAGCTGTAAGATCGATCATATAATATATTCATACTGAGACTATACAGTACCTACCAACCTACCTAATAAAATAAGATGAATGTGAATAATATTAATAAACCGTGATTCTATACACCTACGTAATGTAAATAAGGTGTATGTACACTCATAAAGGTAATTAACGATTAATTACAATTAATTTTTATTTTGTGTTTATTGTACATTGGCGTTTTAAATTTTCTTCGTCATATTCTATAAATATTGTCTTTAGCAGTTAATTTTAATAGTACGATACAGAGTATTAGAGAACAGGGAAGCTTCTGATCCTTTCTGTATATTGTTTTATCGTCATCTCGTCACCATGCATGGTATATGTACTGTGTACATTGTTTAAGATAAAAGAGTTCAGCGGAAACCCATTTGTTATCTATACAGTACTGGCTACAGTAAGTAGGTGTAGTATGTTTGTATAAATATTTCTCCTTTATACATGTACCTCTACTCATGTCAGTAACGTGTAAAACTTCAACCTTCACCTTGAGTTTGAAATTACTTACACACAAAACATGCCTAGTTATAATAATAATATTTAGTTACAATATTGAAAGCGAACACTATTACCATTTCATATTACACAAACATTTTAGTAGTAAGTACATACAGTAGTAGTATATACTAACGTATATAGAAGTCGCAAGTTCGCAAGTCATACAATCTCACAATAGACGGGAATTGCCTTTACCATTACATTACATCCACCACAAGAACATTACTACTACAAACAATGTTCCACGTAATAATAATGGCATCGCCTATTTAAATGCTTTGGGTGCGGGTGTGTAACATTATTAGTATTATTTATATTTCATGCATTTGTCGCATGTACTCATTTTCATATTTTTACATAATGTAGTAATAATCCAATACAGTGGACATGCATGCACCTACACACAAATATCTAGATCTCCGTTAACAACTATTCTCAACCAAGCTAGGGGTGCTTGTACTGTCGGACTTGTGTAGTGCTACATTGCGTAGGTAGGTATATATTCCATACGTGGGCAGTCTGTCATTAGAATTGATGAATTACTGGTTTATTATCATAATAATATTCAGAGAAGAGAGCAACTTATGATTATGGCGTTGATGATGATGACGATGATGTATATTTATACCAAATACTTGTTATAAAATGTACACATGCATTGAACATTGAAATGTAAAGAATATTTCTATACAGAATTGTATTATGGTCTACTTGGAATTTTTATATCATATATAAAATATAAAAGTATTACATATAGCATTAATAATTAGCGTTTATTTACACCTTTGGGTTGTTTCGGCCCTTTTCTTACCATATTATGTAAATTCGTTTAAACAAACCTTCGAAATAATATTTTGCTGAAGGTAGCAAGTAGGTATCAAATATTTTAATTTATGCAAACTACTACTTACTGGTAAAACATTCTTCTAATTGCGTTCTTGTTTGAACTCATGCTTATAATTAGAACAACACACTAAATTATCTGTATTATGTATCTCCATGAATCGAAATTCCAACTATTTGCTTTGTATGTATCGGTATTTAAGATTTATTAGAAAACTGTTAAACAGTCAAAACTGTTAATTTAACAAAATCATGTCCTCAGGTATAATCTCACAATCTGAAATTACATGTTACCAAACACCTACTGAAATGTGCATTTATGTAAGTATATTATGTGTTTATACTTATATAATTATTATCTAATTCGACAAGCACATGAATAAATCAGACTGCACTATATATCGGCTTTGTCCTTTGTGCTATAAATGAAAAGGGGAAAATGGCTGCTATATTAATGAAAGTTAAAATGGAATATATTAATTATAGTAAAGTGTAATACAATGCTTTCGCTAACTAACTATTAACTAAACTGTGTATGTACAACTGCCGTATTATATAATTACAACTAATTTAGCATTATCATGGTGTGTGTGTGACGGATGTACATGCAAACAACGAATTCAAGCAGAGCTATAGGACATAACCCATATATATTTTCATGAAAGCCACGAATGTAAATTCAGAGACAAGAAACACAACTAATACTCTTTCATGTGTAGATATATTATTTGCATTATTACATTCAACAGTTTTGTGAACGATTAGTTGTCTTTGACTATAGTATAGTTAAATAATGTAGATGGCTTTAGATAAATTGTAATATGGTTAGTAGTATAATCAGTATCTCTTCTAGTAGTTAGTTAGTCAGTACTTAACCTATGGTTACAGACTGACGTAATAAATGTTATGCGAGTGAGTGATGACACACGGCTCTCGTACATGATAATTCTGCAAACTCAACTCACACAGTCAGTCACCTAATAGATCGCTTAGCTCATTGCTGCAATTGGTCTCACAAACATCAAACAAACGCAACATGAGTTATATTATTAGAGTATTGTATTACAATTATTCTTACACATTTTATAAGAATTTTAAATCTGATATACCTAAGCAGATTTAAACACAGTGTATTATATAATATATCCGCAGTCGTGCTCAGTTGAAACTGTTAGGTATTTATTACAGTTTCCTCTGACTGTGAGTAACGTTTGTTTGAAGTGATTATAGCACCAGAAGAGCCGTGATAGTTATTATTACTTAGATAACAAAAATATTATGTCCATTCCATATAGAACAGTACACACAGGTACAATTTTCTCATTGTCTCTAATTACCTAATTACAATTACGTCAAGACTAAAATATTTGATAAGTAAAACTATTCCGACAAATTACATCATAGATAGTCAGCGTGTATCATCGTGTGTATAGAGAACCTGAGAACTCTGATCGTGAAGAACATTCAATTTCATTCACATTGAACTGGGATGAGTGTACAAACGAACATCGTCCTGTGTAAAAAGGCATCTCTTATGTGAAGGAGTACAGCAGGAGCTGTTGATGTTTTTTTTCAGTCCAGACTTCCTTCTGCCTTCAGAATTCACCACAGAGTGCATTTCAACTGAACTCCCGCCCGAGGAGAGCACACTCATTGAAGACTTGCGAACTTCCTCGGATTCGGGTTTTGGGAAGGGTGAGGCTCACGTTGCAACAGTTGCAACATACAGGAAACCAAAGCGGAAAAACGAGAAACTATACATTGGGGAAGAACGAAGCAGAGTTGAGTCGTTGAGTGTAAGGCAAGTAACCGATTTCCAGTTCAACCGAACCGAAAATCGGATCTTTTAACTACACGCAGGAAATTGTGTGTATAAACCGTGGTGAAACGTAGGTAGGTAGGTAGTGTGGTGTACATGTATATAATTTAGATTTTCAATACCCGACAGTGTGTAAAGTCAGTTTTCGGTGGATATCTTCGTGAGTGAGTGAGTTAACGTGGTGGTGTGTCTTCACAGGGATTTATTGTTTTTGGAATACCAGGATAGAGGATACCCTACTGGGATAGTAGTGAAAGTGGAAGAACATTATTTGTGTTTTAAGTGCAACTGATCGAGGAAATAATAATATAACAACTCCATCCGAGCCAGAAGTTTACATTATGGAGGATGGTTGGGAAAAGGGGCGGCAAAGACAGAGTCACTTGTCCTCGGCTCTGAATAATCTTCACATTAAATCATCTGCTAACTTTACTAAGCTTGTAAGTTTCTGCAAAGTTATTATTACGGTGATTTAAGTGTTACATTTACATCTAGAACTTCTGTCGTTCTTGGGTCGTCTGTCTGTGTCGTTAACATTTTATTCCTTTTGTTATTTATATATATTCAGTGTGGAAAACTTGCCAAATCTTTTTCTTTTTTAATTCTTAACGATGTTCGCAAAATTCTTACTTGGCTCTTTCAATATTCCACAAGGTTCATAATTTAACGAACATTAAAAATGTCAGTCGTCGCTATGTTTTTTGTTCGGAAGTTTTAAAAATATTAGTTAGATTTCGGGGGTAAGCAAAACTTTTGACTTTCAACAAGACATTTATTGGTCGTTATATGGGTGCGTGTTGAATGTAGTAACACTATATATAACTGCAATAACATACGTATTACTTTTGTGGTTTGCAATTTAGGTTAGTTCTCAATAAATCAATTTTAACTGTAGTTCTTACGACACATGTAGATTGGATTTGGATAGTTCAGTTTAAATCAATAGTAAGGTAAAGCTTTACATTAAATTGCCAATTCAAATTTACAATTGTTTCATTTCTTTCATTGTTGAGTTTGGAATGAACATTAAGGAGTCATCATTTTGTATTCATATTTATCTAATATTTTGTCTTTTTTCCTTTTAAACAATAAATAAATGAAATTTCTCTCTCTCTGTTAGTTTATTACTTGTATCATTAACCAATTAATCAATTAAATGTAAGTGGAAACTTACTAATTATTAATTTGATTGATATTAATTGACGTATGTATAGTCAATGCAACATATAAACTTTTCAAACGATTAAATAAGTAGAGGACATTTGTAAACTATTAATACAGTCTCAATTGAAAAACTTTCACATCTGATCTATAGATATTAATACCTATTTATTTGCTTTGCAGCTACCTAGTTTGTATCATGTGTTTGATCATTATTTAAAATTATTAAACAGCAACTAAACTTAATTTAAATTGTTTAACTCGACATTTAAGGTTTTACATTCATTAAAAAGCATTAATACTTGGTAATGTATTTGTGCTATTGTGCTTTTCACAAGCTAGTGTAAAACTTTCAAGGAGTATGTTAATAAGAAATAGAATAAACATGACTAACTCATTGTTTATATTATTTGTAGGCAAACTTTCAAGCCTTCAACATGAACGACGATGATGATGGTGCACCACCATTCCCCCCTATCGCAACATCTTCATTTCTAGAAGCTCAAAGAACACAAATGACTTCATTAGAGGACAGACAAGGACAAAATTTTAATAATATATTCAATGAATCTGGATCAGGACTTTTATCACAAGGATTTTCGATGACGACTACAATAAAGGCAGTTCGTACGGAACAAGCTCAAGTTTTTAACTCCAGATTCTCTTCGTCCATGCAAAATCAAGCTGTTATTCCTACAAGTAACTCTTGGATGAATATGAATATGAATATTCAACAAAAAGGAGTTAAGGAGATTACATCTAGTATTGTTGGTTCTACGACAAAGACTGCCGCTGAAGTTGGCATTGTTCGCAGCTTTTCTTCGACTTCTGGTTTTCCTCTTTCTTCTGGCCCGCTTAGATCTAATGACAATGACGATAATGAGTTTCCACTCTCCAAGAATTTAACAAATGGAATGTTAGCTTTTGACAGCTCTCCAATGAGAAAAAATAATTTTGGATTTCGAAACTTCGATAGGCCTCTGTGGAAAGATCTGCCTCAGAATATTAAAAACTATCACAGTAGAATGACATGGGATCCATCGACAATGCAATCTATGGGTTCCTGTAACAGCCAGACAATGCAATTTTGTTCTTCGCAACGTACTGTTTACGACTCTTTCTCTTTTAAGTAAGAACCATTTTAGCATAAATGCGAACATATTTGCGTATCTTTGAACTAAACACTCATTTGAAAAATAGGACAGAAGAAGACCACAAAATTTTTTTACGGCAATCCTATGGAGCTTCCGAGTCTGAATCAGATGACGATGATGATGGTATTAAAAGTATAACGTATGAACAAAAACCGGCTCTTCCATACCAGCAGAAACTAGCAATAGCGGACAAACCGTATTACCCTCCGTCAGAAATAGATGACGATAATAGTTCAGTTGCACCATTCGATCTCGATCAAAGGTAAATTACTCCCAGTAAAAATTTCAAACAAATTACAAATCTAGACGATATCAAACTATCATAAATTAATTTTTTGATTTTTTTGCAGCCCTCGCAATAGTATCATAGGGTCCGAATGTCTGTCAACGCCGGAACATCAAAGATGTTACAAAGTAGCTCAAGAGTTGTTAACAACTGAAAGAACTTACGTTAAAATTTTACAACTAATTGATCAAGTTTTCCATTTTCGTGTTGACCAGGAAAATAGACAACAATCTATGTTCCCTTCTGACACTGTCACACAAATGTTCTGTAATATTAAGTCTTTATACCAATTACATCACGACCACTTACTGCCTCTGTTGGAAAAACGGTTAAAAAATTGGGAAGAGGATCCACGTATAGGTACATTTGTAATTCAACGAATTTTTGATCATTGCATGTTTGTCAATCTATATAATGTTCCGATATGCATATAATCTGTTTTATTTTAATTTTAGGTGACATCATGAAAGATTTTGCGCCATTCCTAAAAATGTATTCGGAATACGTTCAGAATTTTGACAATTCCATTAATCTCATCAATGTGTACCGTGAAAAAAATACTCGTTTTGCTAATATTGTTAATGAAGTACAGGTAATGCAGCTTTGCTTTCACACACATATACTTATGTGTTGTCTGTTACATACACAGATACAAAACTTTGACTTGTTTTTCTTTTAATAGAAAAGAGAAGAGTGTGGAAATCTTCCGATTCAGCATCACTTAATAGGACCGATACAACGAATACCCCGCTACAGACTGTTGCTCGAAGCATATTTACGAAAATTGTCAGATGATTCCAACGATAAAAAAGATGCAGAAAGTAAATTATATTTCCGTATAATAATAATGATAAATTACGTAAATGCACTCGCAAACAGACATGTTTTTTCACCCTGACTGTCTAGTACCATCATAAATCCCACACTGACCCATTTAAATAAATAGAACACACATGCTTCCTTTGGAATTAAGCACATGCACACATGCCCTATACAAATATGTTGCCAAGTATAATATATATAGGTACTGGTAATGTGCGTCTCAAAAGGTTTTTACTTTCTGATGTGACATTATAGAGGCCTTGGAGATTGTGTCGAAAGCAGCCGAACATGCTAATGAAGCAATGCGACGTATTGTAGGGTTTAAGAAACTTCTCGAGATTCAAGAAAATGTGAAAGGTGCCGTTGACCTAGTGAGCCCAACAAGAATTTTACTTAAAGAGGGAAAAATTTCAAAAATTTCTGCTCGTACAGGGGATCATCAAGAACGCTACATTTTCTTGGTACTAGTCTCATTTTTAAAATGTGTTTTTTAATGAAAAGCATAGTGAGCATTTGCAAATTTATTCATTCAAATCATTCTATACCTTTCAGTTAAGCGATATGGTCTTACTGTGTTCTATGAGGCCAATGGCTAATAGAATGATTTCAAGTGCGCCTTACCAATTAAGAGCACAATTGAATGTTGTCAGTATTAACGTTAACGAAGGTGACGATTTGGAAGTGATTAATACCTTTTATATCGAGGATAGCCGGAAAAAAATTGAGTTATACACTGCGTAAGTGACTATTAATCATTTTAATGTGTACCCATTTAAAGAGTGATTACATTGTCACAAAATTGTTTTCACAAAAATGTTGTGCTTGTATGTGATGTGAAAAATATGTGTGTTTGCAGTACTGCCATTGAGAAACAGAATTGGATGAAAGCAATTTACGACGCCCGAGAAGACCTCCTAGAAAGGAAATCATCATTACGGTTGAGCCCACATACACCTGCAGAAGATGAATTAGGAATCAAACAACCGGCAAAAATTAAAAGTGATTCAGTTTCTAAATGCATGGAGTGTCATTTATCATTTACAATGTTGAAAAGAAAACATCATTGTCACGCTTGTGGGAGTGTAAGTTACATTACATTGTTAAATACAATACATATAGTAACCGTATTAACTGTGAGACTCACGTCAGGGTTTAACGGAATATTGCTTTAAATAGGTTGTGTGTGCCAAATGTTCTGATTCAAAAGTAGCCCTGCAGCACGCAGGTGGAAAACCATGTCGAGTTTGCAAAGCCTGTAAAGCGGTTTTTGAAGCCAAAGATATAAAAGATAAGAATGACTGTGATTCAGAACCTTTAACTCCTGAAGAACCCTTGGAAAATATTAGAGGCGTTTTAGATGTAAGTTATGAACCTAAATTTTCATTTTTGTGGGGCTTGGGTACTCTTGTGGTTTATTTTATTGGTTATCTAAATCAAAGCTTGATTTAGCTTTATGACTCGTACCAACCTATTAAACCTATTAAATATTGTTGACCCCAATATTATGTTTTTATAACAATCATATTACATTATTGATTTAAGACATACTTTTTCACTGAATTTAAAAGGTACCAGCGGCTGCTCCAGCAGTTTTGAGTGGTTATCTCAACCTGAGATTACGAGGCAAGAAAGAGTGGATTACAAGATGGTTTGCCCTGAGAAGTGACTTTGTTTTGTATTGCTATGATAAAGAAGGGGATGAGAAAGTATGTGCAAAAATTGAACACGTTTACTTTTTGTTGTTGTTTTTGAGACACATTAATTAATAATCTAAAACTTTAATTTGAAGGCAATGACGGCTACACCTATACCCGGAATGGCAGTTTTAATGGCTGACGATCTTCCTAAATCAGACACCTCTAACCTACCTGCAATAGACAAAGAAAGAGTATTTCGAATTGCTCATGGTCATGGGAGAAAGTACTTTTTCTTTCAAGCAGCCAATAGAGAAGAGGCATTACTTTGGTTAAATAGACTTCAAATGGCTGGAAAAGCTGAGCTTAGCAGTGCTAATAATACGAATACAAACGCCAACAATCAACCATGACATATCTATTGTTATTATTTAAAGCTTCGAGAGTTTTCTAGTAAGAGACATTTTACAGACAATACATGCATATTTAATTTCTTTTTTTAGTTTAGTTTTCCTTCTTAGACTGATATATAATTTTCATTGATGCTGAACAATCCAAACTGATTTCATCATTGTATCAGTATAATCTCCAATTTCAAGGTTGGTTGCTCAATGAGTAGAAGGCTATGTGTAGCATTGTCAATTTAATGAATGAGAAATTGAGAAACTACCAAAATCGTAAGTATAAAACGAACCTTTCTTAATTTCTAAAATGCCGTTTTAAACTAATGGAGTATTGAACTAATGTAAAGAAATGTGGTACATTTCATTAATTCTCTCACTCTCTCGTATTAATCTTATTTATCTTTTTTACAATAATCGATCATTTGAAGCATTAAATTCCAATAAGTAGTTTATTTTTAACGTTGAGCAACCAGTCTTGAAACTTTTAAATGTCTACGTTATGTAATGTAGAAAACTTGCAGTAACACTGTGCGTACTTGCAGTACACGATAAATCGTGTAGAATTATTGCAAATTATAAAGTTCTGCAATGATTAATAATCAATTAGTCCATCCATATTTTAGTGTAATAGGACTAATAGTAAGTACTAGGTAATGATAACAATGGCACTAATTAACTATGTAGTCGAAATTCGTACGAAATGTCACAAAATACGGCTTTTATAAGTAACTGTTTTGGTAATCATATTGTAAGTAACTAGCTATAAATTATATATAGCTTAACTTGCTAGTTAAAAATAAGATATTAATTCGATTGCAGAGCAATACTAATAAGTTAAATTACAAGGAAATAAAAGTCGTGTTCGTAAGAATAGGGAAATGAGTGCTCATGAGACATGAAATAACACTTTGCATTTAAAACGTTGTTAAAAGTAGAGTTCATGTTTGGACAACGTTGAAATCAAATGGTTGTGCTTGCTTCTGCTTGTAAGCATAATTAATTCTGATTATGCTTTGCTTATAAGTGAAGGAAGAGTAGCAAGTAGTTAGTGGTTAGTGTGTCCTATGTAGAAAGTTGTATTAGATTTTAGAACAAATAATAGCAATAATTATTAAGCCAATTCAAGCCATATACAATCACATTAAAGTATTTGTTGCTATGATGAAAACCGAGAACAATCACAATGCTTTGTTGCGTACCTATATGTACATTATGATAATTACGTGAATGCATTTATCATAATATTTACGTATGCGACGAGTGAATATCATTTCCGCCGAGTATAAATAGTCATATCACATTGTTTTGGAACGAATTAGTATTATTATTGCTACACTATATTATACTTATGTTATTATTGCTTTAAGCGCACGCCAAATATGCAAATATATATGTTTACTAAAGATTTTGATAGTTTTCTATATGAGACTATAGAAGACATTTTAGCATGAAAATGGGCTTTTTTGACTAAATTGCTGTGCAAGTTAGTGTTACTAAGTATCCTTATTATATAATCAACTATATTAATTTCTATGTAATGTGAAAACCAATGCAGAAACTGTTAGACTTTAGCCTATTTGTCATTTTTAAATGAATATGAATGAATGAAACCAATCCGATTTAATATCAGTCATCTTATGTACTGAATAAATTGAAATATTGAAATTCTGTGCATTGAACTATCTTTTTCCATTTCGGCATCTCACACCCATATATAATATGATAATAAAAGTAGTACAAGTATAGTGTAATCCCATTGATCCCGTTTGTAACATCACAGGATATCAAATATCTTCATGACGCTATCAATCAAATCAATCAGTAAAGTCAGCTTTAAAATCTTAAAACTGTTACTTAACCTCGTGCTACTAAAAACTAAGAGAGAAATCAATTTAATGAATATTATTTAACTT
This sequence comes from Pogonognathellus flavescens, assembly GCA_019776165.1. Taxonomy (NCBI): domain Eukaryota; kingdom Metazoa; phylum Arthropoda; class Collembola; order Entomobryomorpha; family Tomoceridae; genus Pogonognathellus; species Pogonognathellus flavescens. Next base: position 25,189 of record JABASD010002045.1, read on the forward strand.
TGTTAACAATTAAAAACAACACCCAAATTGCAGGTAAGGCCAAGAACTTCAAATTTTTGAATTCAATTATTATAAAAAAAGAACAATATAAAAAGTATCTATCAAAAATTTAACATTCTTATCACATAAATATAATAGCCAGAAACAAATGTAGTAAGTCCGAATGATATTCTACAAAAAAATTCATTCAATACATTCCCTTAAATAATAAGTAATATTATATAATATAATAATATAAGTATAAGTACGCATTATAATATAAGTAATATTTTCGCACATCTTCTTTTATAAGTAAGCTAATAAAGCGATCACTATTTAGCGGCAATTACCTAATTATCACATCGCTAAAATCTCATCTCAAGTATGTGCAAAAAATAGGTCCATGGCATAGTCTAGTAGAGATAAAGATGAAACTATGAAACTATTCTATGTAAAAATTGTAGTCAAAATTTAATGTCCAGTACAGTGCACAGTGTGTGAAGTCTTTGTTCTCATTTCTCAGGTTTCATGCAGTACAGTACAGTACAATCCTTTCTCACAAAAATCCGTCTCAAGTTGTAACTCGTAAGCAGAATGTGTAGTTTTGTGTTGCAGAAATTCACGATTCACAAAGTCCTTCACTCACATCTGTTGCATATTCGACCGCCAAGTGTATAGGCGCGTATGTTGTACCGAGTCATTGTAGTTTGGTAATTGTACTTGTGCTTTTTCTTATAGTCTTATTTCCCGATTTAATTTTACAACTAGCATAATTGGAATTAAAGTTACTGGAACAGGAAATCCCTAAATTGATTGATCGTTATCGATAATCTATCCGAAATCCACTGTTTATTTATTCGTCCCTAAACCATAAAACGAACGCTGGTTTATTTGTTTAAATTTGCATTGTGCAGAAAATTTTGAAAGATGAGTGTTCAACTTAGAAGTACCGTTATCTCCTGTTTCAAAATGAATGGACTTTCGCTTCCTTCGTAAGAAATATTATATTATGATTGTTATTATATTGAAATCTGATTTTATTTTTGTGAAAGTGATATAATATTAAGATAAAATGACAATACATAACAAGCAAACAATACTTATTATTATTATTTTTTTAGTGATTCGGCTACATACGTTGTGAAAATACTGGAGCCAATAGAAAAGCAACAGCACAATTTATGGCTGGATCGGATTATTGACAAAATTCAAAAATTACCTTTAATGTCATCTTCAATCAAAGTAGATCAAATTGTTGGCGTTGTAAAGGTATGCCTATCTATACCAATTAATTTTCGAAGTGCATAAGTTTTCAATTACATGTTTTTAGAATTACTGATTTATTATTAAGTACAATAATATTGTTCCAAACATTTGCAGGAATTAGGCAAAGGCGAGACTCAATCATTAAGTGATTATCTTCATTTCATTGATGCTTTTGATGTCCCTATATATGACTACGAACCAGGACGGAAAAAGTTCATTGCTCGAAATTCGGAAGACAGTATATATTCCAATGCATCACATAAATCGGACATTTTTCGTCAAAGGTTAATTATGTTAATATTATATTATGATGCAAAGAATGAACTGTAAATTAATATTATTTAAAGTTAGTTTAAAAAATTTAACTTTAGTGATTTATTTGTGTTAGATATTTGCTTCTACGGCAGAGGACTCTACATCATGATTTATTTACTCCCCCTATTCATGGAACCGAATGGGATCAAAATAAGAAAAAGTTTACGTTAATTGATGTAGAGTTTTTGCTAGGTTCAACATCCAAGTTGGGAGATATTGTGGTTTTAGGTATGATAACTCAATTGAAAGAAGGAAAGTATTTCTTAGAAGATCCAACGGGATGTGTTGAAATTAGTTTAGAGGAAACAAAATTCCATACTGGTTTGTATACCGAAAATTGTTTTGTGTTAGCGGAAGGTCATTATGACTCTGATTTATTTCATATCAAAGCGATGGGTTTACCACCTCCTGAAGCTTCAGCTGTAACCAAGTACGTTTTCCATTCCAACTCAATGTTTCTATATTTTGTAACACATTAATTACAACAATGACTTTATTGTAATAGGATATATCATGGCAACTGTAACTTTTTTGGCGGTCCTTGTCTAACCGCAACCAAAGAGCGACTTATGTACATTGAAAAGCAAAATGAAGAATCCAATATTTTGATCTTATCAGATGTTCATCTTGATAAATTCCAAGTAAAGTGTACATTCACCAAATTAATAAATTAATTTACTATAAAATCATACTATCTATACCTTGTCAGGGTGTTTATGTTTATACAGCACATCCACTTGATTGAAATACATTTAATTTGCATTGGTCCCTTTGTAGGTGATGCGTCAGCTCAAAGCGTTGTTCGATGGATACAATGAATGTCCTCCCTTAATGTTTGTTTTAATGGGAAATTTTTTATCCGAATATCAAGGATGGAAAGCTGCGTTAGTGTTGAAAAATTCATTTAAACAATTAGCGGATTTACTTAGTGGATACCCACGCATTCTTCAAGAATCGACATTTGTCATCATACCTGGTCCATCCGATCCGGGCTTTATCAATGTTATACCAAGGTATCAATCTGTCTACTGCTTTATCAATACATTATTCCATGGGAAAACATCTTATAAATAAAACAATTAATTTACGGTATAAAGTATGACTAATTTCTTCATGCTAAGTTATTAATAAGTGTTATAATTTTCTGTATTCGTTTTTCTAGACCGTCCTTCGCCAGTTGTATTATGCAGCAGTTCACGGATGTCGTTCCAAATTGCGTGCTTGCTTCTAATCCATTTAGGATTAAGTACTGTTCGAAAGAGATTGTATTTTTAAGAGAAGATATTCTTACGAAAATGTGTAGAAACAGTCTTTATTTTCCCAAAGAAGGTCACATTCCAACTCACGTAAGATTTATAAAAGCGCTAATACTAAGATATTTGCTGTAATAAAAAGGCCATGTATACTTAGCTTTGCTAAACTTGTAACTAACACAAATAAATCGTTAAATCGTGTTTTACAGTTTGTTAAAACAATTATCGGACAAAGTAGCCTCTGCCCGCTCCCTATGCATGTGTGCCCGTTGTATTGGAGTTACGCTCAAGCTATCTCCCTTTACCCGCTACCAGATCTTGTGGTGATAGCCGATAAATACGATCCATTCACAATTACGCATTTGGACTGTACGTTTACAAACCCGGTAGGTACCTGTGCTAAAAACAAGTTAAAAATAAGTATTTAATTTCCTTTGAAGGTATTTTAATGTATGTACATCACGGTGAATAACAATAATGATGTCAAAGTGGAATTCTGTTTTCATTAATATGATTCTATTTCTAGGGTCCTTTCCTGAGAACTGACTTTTCTTTCCAAGTTTATATACCAAGTTTAAACAAAATAGAAGATTGTCAACTTCCGACTTTAGAAGAACAAACAGTGCAGAATTAATCGTAATGTGTATATAGAATGGTAGTTATGGCAATATACAGTTCCAAAATCCAGGGTACGCAGTGAATAGGGGCCCCCAGACACGCTATGGTATACTTTAAGTCGGGCGTTATTTTAATTAACATATGTATGCTAAATTGTGGTTGAAACTATTAATGTAATTTACACGTATTTTTTGAAATTCAGAACTTGTAAATTTTAAACTGTTTTAACTTCTAAAACAGCTGATAAAGTTTAGCGCTTAATTAATTAAGAACAGATAAGTAGTAAAATGATATTCACTTATATGTATGCTCATGTAGTGAGTGGTGTCCTCGAGGTCCGGGCCTTCGAATATACATAAATATTAGACATCCCAGGAAAGTGCCAAAAAAAGCCGGATTCGGAACTGTGGGCACATAAGGACAATGTCCCCACAGAAAACGGACATTTCTAATAATTGTCGCCACGGAAGTTGGGCCGCGCGGACAATGCTAATAAATGTCGCCACGGAAATTCTGACGCAAATGGGTTTTTATAAATGAACATACGTAAAGTAAGCATTCATTACGTCAATACATCAAATTCTCTAAAAAAAATAATTTCCTGCTATGAAATGGTAGAATATATCGATAAAAATTCGCGCTGCGCGTGTAGAGGCGGTATGTTTAGTGTACTCTAAAAATTGTGTCCCCACGCTCTTAAACATCAAAAGGCTGGAAATTACAAGTTTACAATTGGTTACCTAAAACAGGGGCCCCGAGCTTGGTGTAACGTCACTTCAAACGCACATTGTTGCCATTTAAATCTATTAATTGTAAATGAACTCTTTTAATACACGTGAAATTTATTATTAAGGTCAAACTTGTTTGGGTTTTATGCGAATCCATTTATGACAGTTTGTCTGTCTGTCTGTCCGCTGTCCGCAGTCCAACAAGTTTTGCCTTACTTGAATTCCAATATTGAGGTTTGGTTTATTATTATTTTATTATTTTAGCAAAGCACAATGTTAGTAAAACGCATGATTTTAATTGACACTTTAAGTTATTATTATAATTTTGATGTGTTTATGCATATAATCAATTTCAAAAATAATATCTTGGAACGAGTGAAACTATATAGTCGATATAACATATACGCCTTAATTGTAACTGACATTTTTATAACGGTGGAGAGTATTGCATGCGTATACTATGCTATGGGTGTATTTTATTTAAGAATATAATTATTTATACGTAATATCATGCAATACGATACAGAAATGAAGAACAAAAGATTTTATGCATTGTTTCAATTTCACAAAACTTAAAGTAATAAAAATTTGTTACTATAACTAATTATATCAACTGAAGAAAGCAAAGCAAAATAATTTTATTTTTCATATAATGAGATTTACGATCCATAATACGTAAGATGACATGTATTTTCAAATATTATAATTTTTACTTTGTATGTGCAAAAACTAATAGTTCTACAATAATAAAAATTAAAACAGAAGTTCATTTTCTGCAGCTAAATCTACTAAACCCAACAATAAGTAAATACTTGTTGACAGCTAAAAAGCAACGATTTAATTTTCGGAGGCAGATCTTTCCTCAGAGGCCTGTCGAAGTGTCGAAATCAAAAACTATTTCGTCTCATTGGAGAGCTGTCAAAAGCAACTAAATGTTTTTGCCTGAAATTATTCTAAGAAGAACACAATATTTACCAACATCCATGCAAATACACACATTTCCTAATAATAGCAACTAATTACATATTATATTTTCTAACATCTAAATACACAGATGTACTAATAATTCTAGGTATTCCTGTTAGGTGTGGAATACATCATTCATTATGCATCAATTCTACATGATTTAAGAATACGCAAGTTTTTTTTACATATAATCATTTGTTTAAGTTAATATAACAGTGCAGTGGAAACAGTGGAAAGTGCAATGGTAGGAATAGTGTACAATCTTTTCATAGCAAACATCTACATAGTACGCACTACACAGATAGGTAGGTATATCGTACTAATCGTACGTGTAATAAGTACGTAGGCATATGACCTTATACATGGGGTAGGTTCAACGTAGGGTAGGTATCATCTACAACATACACTGTTAGAAATGAGCCAACGGAACATTTCAGTTAATTTATTTTTAACTGAAAGCTCCGTTAAGTTAACTGAAACTTCTGCAAACTCAACTGAAAACTTCAGTTG
>JABASD010002046.1:0-30807 GCA_019776165.1 Pogonognathellus flavescens
ATTCGTGCAGCTTGTAGTATCAGGTTTCGTATACTATGACAGACGTGATTGCCATGAGATAGCCTGGCTTTGATTCTGACACATGCGCTATACAGTTTTGTCTACTGTTTTCCACAAACATACAGTTGCTTTCCTCGGCTATTATTATTAAATATCAAATGTCGCAGATGCTTAATAGTGTGTGAAAGTGCAAGTGTTGATTAATGGCTAAACCGAGGTTTGTATTCCACAAATAATTTTTCATAAAGAAGCAGGTGGATAGAGTTTTATGTATGCTTTCACTTTCAATGCTATCTTCCCCAGATAATGTTTTGTCTCACCAACTGTTACAACTTGATTTAATTTAATTAAATCAATACATATATCCATCGTTTCATCACTAGGTGTAGGTTTCATATGGCAGCCTCTTATGTTGATCTGAATTTTCTGAATCTTATTCGCGAGAAATGACATTTGAAGATTGTGGTGTACTCGGAATAGGAAACTCATTTTTCGAACTCACAAAATATTTTTGTGTAGACTGAAAACTGGGAGTTGTGTTCTCATTTATTTGTATGTGAGGATCGAACGTACCACTGTGGTTACAATGACAAAATTTGACCAAACTTGCACACAAAGTGAATTGGGAACAAGGACAAAGTGCTGTGAGACAACACGAGGTATCTCTGCCCTGACCAGATTCATGTGCTCTTGAAGTTACACTGTGGCTATTGCTCGTTCTTAACGAGTCATTCCAAATAGCGTACATGAATGGTTGAATGACACAGTTAACATTGGACAGTAATCTTAGAGAAGATTGCAAACACTGTGTCAATACCGTTACAGGTGGTTTCCTAACATTCATTACAAGAAGAAAAATGAATATAGGACAGCGACAAATGGTGAACAAAAAAATTATTCCCATCACTAAATGTGTCGTACGACGATGTCTCATATTAGTTAGCTTCATGTTTGTAGAAGCTTCATTGTTGTTGCCTTCCAGTTTTCTTGTTTGCTCATGGGACTTCACAAAACAAATTATAGAAATGTAGCAAAATATAAACCCAGAAACTAATGAAAAAAATATTACTCCGAGGCTAACGTAAAAAATAACATTAAAATTTGACTCGAAGGAAGGTTTCATTTGACATAAATAATAATATTTGCAAGTTTCATTCCTAGGTCTGATTAAATTTCCGTCGACTCTTATGAAAGTCCAAAAACTGATCTGTTCGTAACTCCAATAGTTTGGAAGAGTGATTCCTGCAAGTAAGATGATTATGAAAATACGCAGAAAATGGTTATCGAATCCGCAAAAGTGTTTAAAGTTAGAAGTCCCCGAATTATAGCTTAGAAATATTGGGGTACTTATGTAGGATGAGTAAAGTTCATAGATTTGCTCACCAATAGAAATCAGCCAGATGGATATAAGAAACACGCTGGGTATTCGAGTTTTCCAAACTATGTTCATAACGGATACACGAAACGCACACACCACCGATAAATAGCGTTCCATGGCAATCGCCAACAGACAAAACGCGTTCACCATAACAGCCATACTTTGAACAAATGGTACAAGTTTACACAGAAAGGATCCATAAATCTATACATAGCGTAAATTAATTTCAATTTGATTGAAAAAATGTTATTCAGGAAATGTTAATGAAAGTGCTAATACCCATGAGTGGTAGATATCCAAAACTGTTCCCAATTCAAACGGAGGTGAGGAAGCAACCAACATCAAATCGCTGACACATAATGAAACTAGAAACATTCTAGTGGATCTTTTTGATGTCCTGTGTGCCATGAGAGTTTCATTACAAAACAGAAATATTAATGAACTGATATTATATACAATATTCACCCCAATCACCTCCTATATAATTTTTGTCACATAAATTTTTAATTATTATTAACGACTTAGGTACTGCTATTTCTATAAGAGATACAAATAGTAATTCATTATGTACAAATCGTACTTCGATTTCCATAGAACAAATAAGGCTGCTATATTTCCACAGAAGGCAAATATGATAACAAGAATATTTCCAGCAGTTAAAATTGCCTCAGCCCATTGTGGAATGATTGAGAATTGATCATCCATGTAGAAGGCATTTGGTGCAAAACACTACAATTTCAGAACAAAGATAAATAAATATAATTTACAATAGATATTTTAAGTGGTAATTATTATTTAAAATAAATATATTTGTTAAATAATTAATAAACGTACAAACTCCACTTCCGCAGATGTATTATTATCGTGTGAACTTTGCGAACTATTAATTCTAAAATCCATTTCCTCCAATGAACCTCCAACGCTCTCAATAAACCCTAACTCCATTTTGTATGCGTAATATGAGACTTGTACTGTAGACCACTATTGTAAAAAGCAGTTTCTGTTGTGTCCTTTGAATGCATTAATGGGGAAAAACTGAAATCACCTTAATGGTTCTAGATAGGTGAAACGTCTTTTAAAGAATGAACCGAATCTGAGTTCAGACAACAGTAAAATAGTGGTTTAGTGTGAAATATAGCAGAATATTCACGAAAGTTGAGTGGAAAAATCAATGTGTTGCATATATCTTGTACTTAATACAGACATTATGGATTATTTTATGTCCTATGGAAGGATACCTGTGCTAAAACAGTTGAACGTACGTAAATGAAAAGGATTTTCGCGTAATTTGCACTATGTAAATACAATAAAGAGCGTAAATGGTCTTTTTATCGGCAGATCGTACATTCGGTCTTATGGTTATTTTGGCTATACCTTATTTAAAGTATACTCTGCCAACTCTGCTACTACTACCTATTATGTACAGTTTCCTCGATTATTTCTGTAATCCGTCTCATGACTTCTTTTTACGTGTACATTGTACAATTATATTTATTTTGTGCTTAAATAGATCCAGGGAACTTTCTCTATGGCGAAGAAAGCTGCAGCGTAGCTTTTGGTTATTGAATGTCAAAAGTCCCGTAAGAATGGAAAGCTGATATAGGAAAGATAAAAATTTTGGGGTCAAATTGGTGACAAATAAAAGTAGATGAGTACCATTTGTGTCTCTAAAGATATAAATGTATAAATAAGGCATATTTGTATGAGAAGTGTCGAGTGCATTCTTCAAATGATAACTTAATAAAACGTTGCTACTAATTTTACAAGTAACAATCAGTGACGTGCATTTATTTAATTTTCTGACTTCAATTTTTGACAAAAAGTACATACATCATTAGTATTACATAATGAAATTTAACTAAACTATATAATATTTTTTATTATATTACTTTAGTGTAAATAACTGGACTACTCTAATGCATCTACTGTGAAGCACTAAAATATTATAAGCATAACATTATAAACGTATCATAGCAGTAACAAATAAATGGCAAATAATGTCATTACACACGAGTTCTATAAAGCATTATTTTAAAATGGGAGGTACTATAGCTGATTGGCAAAGAGGTTATGAACTCCTTTGAAATACTACAACTACTATATACTTACTGTTTTATTTTTCGTAAAATCTTTTTTATTTATAATTCATGCTCTACGTCATTAACTACTTACACACAAATAATATCAGAATAGCAATACAAATAATAAACTTGTAATATCATCATTATTATTATAATTGTATGCAAAACAAACATCATTTCTTCTTTCAGCGAAGACATTAAGATTAGTAATATTGTTAGTATTTTACTCAAACATTCATGCAAACTGATTCAACTTTAAATCATAAATAGCAAAGCCTCTACGCAAACAAATTATTAACTTTCACATTAATTAACAATACAAAGAATAAAGAATAAGATAAGTTTATGATTTTATATTTTTAACAAAGTTAATACTTTAGTATAATATTATTTTATTATTTTAATATATATTATAAGAGATTGTAATGTACTTACCTTTAGGGTTACACATAATTATTAGCTGAACATTAATCGTTTACATCTATATATTTTAAAATTTTACATCACTATAATTTAGAATTTTACATCAATATAATTTAAAATTTTACACCAATATATTTTTAAATTTCACATCAATATAATTCAAAATTTTACATCAATATAATTTAAAATTTTACATCAATATATTTTAAAATTTTACATGAATACATTTAAAAACTTTCGCTAAATTTCCCTACTACTACTTTCCCTACTTTCCCTATTACTACAATTCCCTACTACTACTTACTTTCCCACTGCTACTACTACTACCACTACTACTATAATTTCCAATGTTCTTAATATTACAACAATTATTAAAGTTTTCATTTTCTCACTCAAAAATTCATACAAGAAAGCATGCAAAGACAGTGCATTGTGATTATAGAAGCATTCATCCTACACACCAAAAAGCCGTAACTCTTTAGCATTGATTCCACAACTATGAAGTATATAAGTTTTATTATTTACGTTAATATAATATAATGGGTGCATTTAACTAGCCACATTATACTTAAATGTAATTAAATCTCAAAGAACTCCATCGTACAATCGTACTTTTTCCATAAATTAACTATACCACATGCACGCAACATGAATATAATTCTAACACTCATCTTTTCCCCTATTCAAACAGACAATAATAATTATTTTAGTCTTAAATTAATTAGAGTGAATAAGGTATTACGACACGGTACACAAAGATAAGATTACACAACCAGACTGGAGTCAAGTCAGACTAAACGACAATAACGTAACATAGTACATACCTGGTAAATCTATATATCCTTACTTATACAATAACATTAACGAAAATCGCAAATCAAATAAAAAGTTCAAGTTGAGGGTTAAAAGATCACTTATTAGTCCTACTACTGTCTCTCCGTCTTAATACAAAATGAATGTAGATATGTTATGTAACTATTTGTAGAATGACCATCTATTGGTTTACCTATAGCGTAGAAATATCTGTGTACACAATTTGCTTAAATGAATAATAATCTACGAGATACGAACTTATCAAACAAAATTACTAATAATATTCCATAGCGTACATAACTAATATCTTACGGTAGCGCGCGGTAATAAGCACCAAAATGCTTAAATACGCATTCAGTAATTTATTATCTAATCTAACACAAGAGAGTCTTTGTTTAAATGTTAAATTTAATGAAACACTACAGAAAGCTTTCTATGATTCTAACAATGACAGTGACAGTGTCAGTAGCGTTTGTTCTCGGATGTTGAATACTAACACGAACTTTGGTGTGATCGATTTCTTTTAAAAAACACGACTACTAAATAGAAGCTTTTCTTACAACAAAATCATATCTATATGTATAGACATTGAATTGGACATTGTACTCTCACTCTAGCTCTACTAATGTAAGCACACAAACATGTCATGTATATGGATTACATTGTGTTTAAGTAACTCACTTTTCCCATTTGTCCACAATTATTGGAACCAGTGCAGTGGAAGGAAACTGAAAGGTGTCCATAGTCCCATTTCGCTATGAATGTCTCGTGCATATCAGCCATGCCCTTCCACACAGGAAAGGTAGATTGTAATTGTAATATTAAAAACATTAAATGTAACATTAAATGTAACTGTATGTCATCCACATTAACTAATCAATGCAAAATGATCTTCAATGCATTCTTGCCTTCTTGCCAGTACTACAAAGAGAGCAGACGAGTATTTTAGTCAACCGAATTAATTGCACGTACAGGTGCTCATCCACAAGTTGCAAAAGCAATTTGTCTGAGTATGACGAACGGTGCTGGTGCTGCAGTGCTGAATATTGGCAAAGTTACAAAAAAATTTAAGCGTGCAAATAACAAATTTGTGAGTGAGAACTTACAATGTGAGCATTCATTCCAAAATTATCACAAGCCTTTATAATAACAGGGTAGGGTTGTCTCATCGTATTATGAAAAGATAAAATAAAAGGATGCTGTATGAAAATCATAGAGGAGGTCTCAGAACAAAATTTTCTAAAAGGTTTCATTATGACATGCCAGTAAAAATAATTTCCTGTAGATCTCATTGAAAAAGTTTACTTACAGATGCATCGCATTCGCACATGCATCGCATTTAGAGAAATAAATTATTGTAAATGATATTGCTGTCTGATATAGGTCATAGAGATTTTCGAATGAAAGATTACAAATAAAGAATTCGATAGAAATGGAACAATTGGTGAAAACAATGAAAGTTTATGTACTTGAATTTAGTGTCATTTACGTAGGTGGAAAATAGCAAATGATTTCTTTTTTGAAAAAAAACAGTATGTGCATGTAACGGTAGTGCACACACGTGTATGAATATGATTCACTGGGTTTTCTCAATTTTTTATAAAATTCATTTATATCACTATACGAAAATGAAATACAGCAATAAATATTAATTTAGTGTGGCTAAATAATATCATTTGAAATAAAGAAAAAGTTTTACATTGTGAAGGATGGAAATGTGCAGAGTGCAAAATGAGGCGTGCAGAGTGGAAGCAAAAATGACAATCATGCCTAATGTATAGTTATAGTTGAATTAGATATTACGCTTATTTAGTATAAGACAAGATGAGTGAGACTCCGTAACCTGTTTGTACAATTGACGTCTATAATATTACGTCACTACGCTATGTTACTTTAAAACTTATTTCTAATTACATCGAGTTCCGCATAGGGAAGAAGAGGCATGTTACTCTAGAAGAAGTACGGAAGAGACGGGCACAGTACAAATTACTTTCCTCCTTTCGGAGGATTTTTCATTGAAACTCACCCCGTGAACTCTCCAAAGATTTGAGATATGGTGCGCTTCAATCGTGTACTGTGGTTTGACTATGTGAATAGTACCAACCAATAGTATCTAAGCTTAGATTATTATAAATTACAATATACTAGTATATTTAATTAAATTTTAATTAGCAATTATTTAAATAGTTATGCTAGAATTACGTACAGCACTAGAATATGTAGAACTACATTTATATAAATTACTCACTAGAATTATTAGTCACCAACACATTGAAAGTTAAACTTTCTAAAGTATCTGTACCGTAATTCTAAAAATGTCGGTATATAATATTGCAGTAATAATAATAATAATAATAAAAGAATAATGTGGTTAGAGAGCAGTGTCAAAGTGTAAAGCTGTAAAAAAATCAAACCAAGCTCAAAATGGTTAGCATACTTATTTAGAGAATTCTACTACCTAATAGAAACTGTGCATGTTTTGACTTGAGTTGTAAATTGAATTAGAAACATTATTATTATTATACTAATATAATTTTTAATAACGTGTAAGCATTTAAAAAAGAGTGTACGTACAACAACACTGTGTGGAGTATGCACTTTAAATACTTGACTTTCAAAAGGAGAATGTGCTCGCTAAAAGAGTGTTGTTGAATATTGCAGTAAACCAGTGTTGAATGACAACGTACAATTGTATCGTCGTATTCAGCCTAATCACTCATAAAAAGATATTTAAACTCTCGGCAATATTCTTACAGCAACATTCACTTGCGGAAACTTGCATATAACTGACATTTACAAATAATTATTAATGTTTCTTTTATGTCAACTTGGTCTAATTTCCTGCGTCACATCTGCTCACATACTTATACAAGGTTATTTTGTGGATGTAATAGTAGTAGCAGTTTAGTACTCATTTTTTATGTTGTTACTATGACTGGATATATTGTGATATTGATCCCTAAATATTTCTATGTCATGTTAGTAAATTTATCTGCATTGATAAAGAAGGATTGGTGGTGATCATCACTTGTATTGTAGTTGTGTATGACTATCTAGAAATTACCTACTAAAAGACTGCTCCCTCAACTCGCACATTCTTTTATCTACGAATATATCAATCAGAAGATAATACTATGGAAATTAATATATTCCACATATTTTCTGAACAAACTACTACCATTTCAACTCGCTTCAATATATGTATACATACAAAGTGCCACAATCATAAGTCATAACAATACAAGCTTCTATATATTACAGTACTACTTTAGCACACATCTCTCTGCTATTTGTAGTACTCATATATTCTACATACACAGTAATGGGGGACGATTAATCATGTTTAATGATTTGAACTAAAGAACAGTGATATCCGATGTTAAAGCTGAGCTTGGCCCTCGAATTTCTTCCAGATTAATTTCAGGCCTCACCAGAAGTTTGAATTTCTACAAAATCAGAAGTTATAATTATTATTTTGTATTCTACATGTTTGCATAATAATGATTCATATTATATTAGCTTTTTATTTATATAGAAATATGTTTAATACACACCGTTTGGAAATCTCCGGGAGTTGTACGCCACAGCCAGATGGCATAGCCGGGAATGCAGAGCATGGACGTCAACGCTGTGAACCAACCGAATAAATGAGCTAGCCACGGGTAATGGTAGTCGAGGTAAGTGATTTCAGACCACTGTATCAGCTTGAAAAAGAATACTCCCTGGAAAGAATTCAGAAAAAAATCAAAACTTGTAGAAAATAACTTTAGAGCAAATCTGGACATTTATGAAAGATAATATTTTATTGTTAGTAGAATGAACTTACGAAACAGATAGAAGGAGTTGTGATGACCCAGCAGAATTTCCACCATGGAATTGGATAGTAGCCGATCATGTCTCGAATTGCCTCATAAAACCGATTCGCACCGAACGCCCAGGAGAAGGCGATACACTCGAAAAAGATGACCCAGAGCAACACCAACCCACTGACAGCATATTGATCCAAAAGGTTGAAAACGTACATTCCGCCCTAAAAATCAATTCATGCAGAAATTAATTTCAATTTGGTTAAAAATACATCAAATGAAGCGACTTGAGAATATGATATTACTCTAGTGACACAGGTAAGTCCAATCAGATAAGAAATGACGCAAACGATAGCAATAAAGCTTTCTTTCCGGCGACGCAAAAGATGGGGCCATTCGTCAACCATAGCCGTAATGAATCCTTCTAAAGTACAAAACTGAGAATCAAGGCCAATAAACAGCAACATGATGAAAAACAAGCAAGACCACAACGAGGGCCAAGGAAGTTGCAGAACGGCAGATGGATAAGCCAAGAATGCCAGACCAGGACCTAAGATTGATTCCCACATTTCAATTAGTTGATCTTGTACTTCATAGGAATTCACAAGTATGTGAAATTTGAAACAGCTTATTTTGGCAATGTACCCGATAAAGCTACTTCATCAACAGGTTTATTCTGCGTGTGAGCCATAAATCCAACGACAGAGAAAATGACGAAGCCAGCAAAGAAACTAGTGCAGGAGTTGATGCAGCAAACGATTAGGGCATCCCTGTAATTAAAAAAGTATTAATTAGATTACTTCTCAGTACATTGAGAATGTTTTTTCACTGTTTGTCACTACTCGTAAAATTGAGACAGCGCGACAGTATTTTAATTCAGGGAATTGAATGCTTACTTGTACACATTGTTGTTGTATTTATTGTAGGAGCCGAGAGCAATGAGAGTTCCAAGACCCAAACCGTAAGAGAAGAAAATCTGCGTGACAGCATCAACCCATACCTGGGAATCGCCCAATTTCGACATGTTGGGAGAAAGGTAGAATTTGATTCCAACAAAAGCACCGGGAAGAGTAATTCCTCGAATCAACAGGATAAACAGCAGAACGTAAGGGAAAAGAGCTGTAAACCACACGACCTTTCCAGTCCATCTTACTCCCTTCCAGATGCAAAAGTAGCAAAGAATCCAGACGAGTAAAAGAGTTCCGGCCAATTCCCACCTCATTTCTCCGATATCATCCACACCAGTTGAAATGTCCAATACTCTCCGTCTATTAAACCCAGAAATCATTTTCACAATTTCCAACTCATTTCTGTTCATGCAATTAGATCTTATGGTAATTAATAAATTCAGCACTCAATTGTATGTTCATACAAGTCAATTTTTTAAACTTTCGGTTTTTCTAAAAAGCCATTTAATCATACAGTTTTTCACAATTTATATGCTTTACTCACTCCCAGAACTCTTTCACGGGGTCGGACATGTTTTTTAACGGAATGTTCAACCGTGTTCCCAAATTGCACAGAGTTACATTGGCCCCATCAACCAGCTCACTTCGGCAGATTTCATCCCTTTTCGTCGTTTGAGCCAAACAAAGATCAGTGTTCCAGTAGTTCGAACAGTCGCTCCATGGCAGTTCTAGAAAATATACAATTCGGTAAAATTGAAATCGTGAAAAGGAAATTAATTAAAGTAGCGAACGTGGTCATATATAGAAATGTGACCTATTTCATGAAAGAATGAAGTTTAATATTGAAAAAATGTTCTGAGAGTGAAACGTGCAACCATTTTAACGTTCAAATCTCACACTGCATGAAAACCTCACTATGCATTTAAAATACAAGTACCTAAATTTAGTAGCTGGTAAGAATAATATTTAAAGCAGTGCCAACTGACAAGTAAAATAAGAATGTCCTAGATTTTCTTGGATTTCTTTGTTCAAATTCCAAGAATCTGCTATAATCGACTTCTGTAATATATTTTATTAGCAAACATATTCCCTTGAGAATATTGAAAATTCATTTCTACTCCGATACCAATACCAAGATGTCAGTATTGATGTACCTAAATGAAAATCATGAAAATAAATTGTTCAAAGAGCCAAGTGGCTCTGAGATTTCACTCAAAAATGGTTCTTCAGAATAAAGAGAAAAGTAGGGACGCTTCATGAAGTGAAAGTCACTTGGTTACTGCATAGCATCACGAACGGTTTTTTTTTATTATTTGTGGGCTTCCAACCAATTTGAGAATTCTTTCCTTTCAACCTCAATCTCTCCCACCCAGCAGAATACATAAATACGCATCAACATCCGTGAATCAAAATACCTCAATACACACAGTTAGCCCTTTCGTAGGTATTGAAAAGAATAACTAGAATGTAATCCTAACGCTAAAGTTAGCTTGAACTCTGTTTACCCGTATTT
This sequence comes from Pogonognathellus flavescens, assembly GCA_019776165.1. Lineage (NCBI taxonomy): Eukaryota > Metazoa > Arthropoda > Collembola > Entomobryomorpha > Tomoceridae > Pogonognathellus > Pogonognathellus flavescens. The sequence continues at coordinate 10,923 of JABASD010002046.1, forward strand.
TATTCTGGACAGGCGTACATAGTATATAACTTCATTTTTATCATTCACTTCACAATCTCATAATCTTATCTGAAAGATAAATTAACCGACTAACTGCCTCACTACTTACTCCACATGCATTTTTACACAGCAAATTAAATCAATTTCGATCCAAATTCCAGAAAAATGCATTCATCATTGATGTGCTTGTGTAAAAGACGCTTATATCAACATTAATACATATTTGTACTCTGTGAGGAATTATAACGCTGGCATTTTTCTGTTGCTTAAATTTGCTCAAGTTTACACGTCTTTTATAATTCTATCTGCGTATTCAATGCAATTTTGTCCTACATACAGTTTATAGGAAGTATAAAGTAAAGAAATCCTTTGAACTTTTCGTATCTCTGTGCTTGGTTTTAATTGCTGTTTTTGTAAATCTATTATTAACTAGCCATTCAAATTACTTTCGTGAATGGATTAACACATCCGATTAGTAGTCTAGTATAGCTTGTTCAAAATAGATTCTACATTTTCCAGCTCAAGTTCTACTTCGAGCACTACATACATTATTAAGCGGAGTGACAAGAAAAAGAAATTTCAAGAACGTGTTATTACCCCTGAGGAATTTAAACAAATTAGTCTTAATTGGTGCAGTGATTCACAAGCCTTCTTCAAATTAACACTCTAGAGGAATCAGAATAAGTATTTGAATTATTTAGGAAGGTAGCTGACCTGCTTTAAAGGACATAATGAAGTAGAAGATGGCCCATGCCAGCACCACAATGTAGTAGACATTCATCCAGCAAGACATTACAGCAGCAGCGTATCCTACACCTGTAAAACAACAAATTCATAATATTAAATAAAAATATGAAAGTTTATTCTTGTTAACAGAATCGTGGATTGATATAATTACCTTTGAATATAGGAGTAATTTTCCAGACACCGAGACCACCAATTGTTAAGAATTGTCCTACTGCTAGTTCCATGAAGAACATAGGAATACCTCCGAGGATCACGGTTAAAGCGTACGGTACCAGGAAAGCCCCTACGTCATACATATCGTATTAATAGTAATACATCCAAATGTTTGATTTGGATTCGAATTGACAACACGTTTTCGTATTTAAATATAACGCAATCTTAATTTAAAATTTAATGCAAAATTTCCCTTGTCCTTTTCAATACGCCTAGTACATGCATTTTGTTCTAAAGTATCTCATGAATTTCACAGCAAATTTTACGTTGAAAGTGGAGCGTAGTTATAATATTGATGATTATACAATTTTTTAAATGGTATAATAAAAGCATTTTAAAGATTCTCAACATGCATAACAAATAACATGTTATATTATTGCTTTCACCGGGAGAGAGAAAATGTATTTAGTTCACCCAACCGGTGTGTCTCATGCGTTTTATGAAGCATGAAAAAGACATTGGAGAAAGGCTTTCCATTTTTATACCAATATTGTACTTAAACGTCTATTGCGGATGCAAGACATGGAATAAAAGCATTTTGTAATATTTGAAAATGAATTGTAGTACATACCGCCACCATTTTTGTAACACAAATAAGGGAACCGCCACACGTTTCCGAGACCGATGGCAAGGCCGACGGTTGACATGATAAAGTCAACTTTGGAGGACCATGATCCACGTGCTGGCAAATCATCATCGGAAGTATTTTTCGCCAATTCTGCTTCATTTAGCTGAGCTGCAAGAGCATTGGTCATTTTGGGGGAAGTCGGTCCCGACTCGTTTCCACTAGAAAACTGGTTCATCTCCATGCTGAATCCTTTATCTTTTGTTTCAGATGCTCCACTCTGTAACTTTTCGCTCATCTCTCAGTCAGAGAGCCCGATCAACTAGAATAGTTCAAGTATTCCTCTTCAATTGAGAATAGGAACCACTCACGAAAAACGTTTCTATTTAAATAATGGATTCTGAGAATATTTATTTTCTACAGGTACTTAAGTAAATAATAACAGAATTAAAGAAGATGGTTTAAAGCTTTGTATTTGTTTTTCAAAGAGATCGTCTCTACTAGATATTATTTGCCAAGAGCTTGGAGGGAAAATGTTTTTTCCTATTGAACAAAGTCTATAAACAATAACCAGTCGTCTTTCTTACTACTACTCTGTTCAAGTACTGCACTTAAATGATCAATGTCAGATTGGTTCTTAAGACGAGGGAAAGACACGTTTTACTTAGAAAATAACGTTGGGCTCACTAAAGATTCACTGTGCATGTATTGTAATACAAGAACATCAACTATGGAATAATGTTGCAGGAATATTTTCAATGAACCAAACGAATTGAATCCTAAGTGTTTGCGTAGCATTAAATGTTTGGGAAATTATTAAGAAGTAACATTGGGTGAGTACAAGAAGAACGCGATGAGAAATTCTGGTTTAGTTAAACTAAAACCACGAATTAATATTTATATCGAAAAAATCACTCAGAGAAGAAATCTGAACTGACAGTTTAACTCAAACTTGGTGAAGGACACGAACACTTGAATTATTCTTATTGACGATGTTACACGTCATGTGTCAATATCAATCAATAGATTCTAAAACAGCAGTAGTTATCCATAAAAGAGATAATTAAATTGGTTGAGCGTGAAACGTGGTAACATTTGGTTTTTCAATTTTTCCAAAAAACGTTTTGTGCACAAAAGCCTCACCAGTGAACGAAGACGTACAGACGTACGTGTAGCGGTTGATGGAAATGGACGGTGACTGTTCCAACTGGAAACTAGAAAACGCTCCTACACCGAACAAAGTGTTGAAAGATCCCAGAACAGTCTTTTTAAAGTGGTTGCCTTAAACTAGAGAAACTGGAGTACAACTGGATGATTTTCAATTTGTCATGTCACCAGTCACCACACATGGAGTTGCGAGTCCACAGTCCAGCACAGACGACGCACATATACTCTTATGACAGCAGATGAATCCTCCAGCACGTATTGGGAGTCTCGGCCAGGACAATTTACATCTCACTTCTACATTCACCGCGGCGCTGTACTGAAATGTCTCTTTCCAACACCACCACACCACTACCACCAACTTAAATTGCGGAAGTGTCAATTATACCCCCTTATTCCCATCACAGAACAGCCAGACTTGACTACTCAGTCTCTGTTGGAGTCTTACTACACTTTGTGCAGCAGTCTCCTCCGTAGTAATAGTAGTAGTGGAGTAGACCAGCAAATGCCTCACTCAAATAACCGAATAACTCGTCAGCCAAACCTCAACGCATACAACGAGTCAACAGTCAAGTCACACTGTTATCCCACAGACCCAGACCCAACTCCAACAACAATGTTGTACTCTCTGGATCTCCCTCCTCTCTGACTCTGACTCTCTACGAACTATTTCTAGGATTGATGCAATGTATTCTCCAAACACAAATCCTAATCGTGCAATGCTAAAGAATCTCAAGTCTCAAAACTGCCAAATGCCACAGAGCGAGAGAGAAGTTTGTCTCTGCTGCTTTGCTGACAAAGTTTTCTGGTGGCAATGGCAAGGCAACACGCTGATGATGATGACACGACTGCTCCACTGGCCGTACTCTAACTCAGTGACTCCAAATCAACGTTCTCAGTCACTCATAGATTGCCAATGGACCCAAAACTACAACCACCGTCGTCTTTTCTCATAAAATCTCCTCACTCTGTCTCTGAATATATTCACTGCCACCGTATTCCCATCCCCCTTGTCCTCACGTCGACATGGAACGCAGATTTTTGTGTCTGTCCAGTCTTGAACAACACTTTGTCCTAATAAATGCATATATTGTTACCACACTATTATCTCCCACACTTTGACAGGATAAAGTTACTACTTTCGAAAATATAATAATATGAACTACACTAATGGACAAGTCTTTCATATGTACAATAATATTATGTCTTTATGTCACATGGACATATAATTGGTCACGCTGCTTGCCTTGTGTGTGTGTAGCATATGTGTGGCCACACCATCGTCTCCACATTCATGCCGCACTCCTAGTACATGAGACAGTATTTGTCAAACACTTGTCTCATAATCATCCCAGCCATAGAATCGTCTTATAATGATGTAACTCCATGATCTTTCTTTTTAATAGTAATCATTATACTCTGTCCATCATTATACTCCGTCCATCATTATACCATGGACATCGTTATACCATGGACATCATTATACCATGGACATCATTATATCATGGACATCATACTATACCTACTAATACTCTGTCCATCATTATACCATGGAAATCATTATACTTTATACATCATTATATACTCTGTCCATCATTATACTCTGTCCACCGCGCCATTAGTAGAAATAATGACGAACAACGTATATTCAGCATATATAATGTTACATACAGACCACTATTAATAGACTTGATGTGCGTCAGTGACCAAAGAGACATTTAATACATGAAAGTATTACGTATGTACTATTATAAATAGTTAGTCTTTAGAAGTACAGTTAGTTGTACCTAGGAAACTTATGTAAAGCTGCGACAAACAGAGATGTAGACTCGCCCTCAGAAACCATAGGCAATTCCCTCAACGTGAAGGAAAATCCACATAGAAGTGGATCACCTCACACTAAACCAACAAAAGTACCTGTACCTATTTTGCTTTCACTTGCCTTGTTGTCCACTTGAAAATAATATATAGAATTATTCTCCATCTTTTCCAGTATCAAGCATTTTCAGAAAGTTATGTTCGATTGAAATCGAAAATGAGTTAAGAAATGAAAGTTAAGTGATGGAAATAGATATGGAAGTAAATGTAGTCTGTGGAACACAAGTTGGTTTTTTGAGTCACACACTTTCTTGATATTTGCACCAAAAATTCTAACGTGAAATGATACTATATTTAAAACAAAATTTACACGAGAAATTCTAACGTGAAATGATACTATATTTAAAACAAAATTTACACGAGAAATTCTAACGAGAAATGATACTGTTTTAAAAACAAAATGTACATGAAAACTTCTAACGTGAAATGATACTATTTCAGACACAAATTTTTGTAAGGAATTTAGTTACTAGTTATTTTATTACATTTCTTTTTTGAAAATGGTTTGGGGTATGAACATTAATTTGAATATAAAAATGTAAAAACCTCAATATTGATAACAACAAAAATACCCCACAAGCCATTTCATATAATACAGTCTTTACATTTGCAAATAAGAAGTGTCAAAAATTATAAGTTGTATGTTAAAATTTGTAGAAAGAAAGCTTTTAGTCAACGTGCAAAGTTATTTATTGAACTAGAAGTGAACTGGATTTGAGGTAGAGTTTTTGCAACTGCACATTTCTGTAGCTAGATATTCTTGTATACATAATTCTTGTATATAATATTATTTAAAAAGGTTAGAATGAGAGAATGAGGAGAGAGATAGAGAGGAAAAAACACTTAAGAGTAGGAGAGGAGGTGCGTAGTATTAATAAGCCACTCGAATCTTGAATTAAATTACTGTTCGCCGTTGTGTTCGCTGAAATCTAATAGAGATAGAAGTGCTTAATGGATTAACACTTGTGTACTACTACCTTGGAAGCACATGCGGCTTAATAGCTGTTAATAGCTGTCTCGACCATTATGTCACTGGATTCAAATCTGATTACATGTCACACACGAGAATCATCGTAAATCAACCACCTTGAACATGTTAAATATCTGGGAGGTATGCCAAAATTTATTGCAAAAGCCAAAACTCCCATCAGCCCTGTGTACATAGCGTATAAATATCCAGAACAAAGATATCAATACATTACATTGTCATCGTGCTCGTGTCGTGTCACACAGACAGCCTTTGTGCTTTCTTTCACTTGCAACAATATGACGGGGAAGGGAAGGGTTACTGCTTTTCACGCTCCCTGACTGTCTGGGTTCAAGTTGAAACATCGGCATTTTTTATTCCACTTTTTTCTAAATACACACTGATGCTTCTGCATTCCACTCTAATGGATTTGTTGTTGTCATCTCAATTCTTCAGCAGTAACATTATCGTAGCAATCTCTTGTACTCACTAACTATTACAATTTGCAATGTAAATGTAGTAGGTAATGATATAAATACGCTTAGGTAAATTGCTGGGGTCTATTATTCTATAATATACTAACATCTTGGAATCCAGGTAGGTACAGCATGTTGTTACTCGCTGTGTACCAAATGTAACTGCAGATAAAAAAATTACGAATTCCGGGAGACAAATGAACATGTGTATTGCTATTTTATTTTACGGTTTCATCGAGAAAAACCAAGGGAGTTATTTACCATTACTATTGCCACCGCTAATTATTATATCAGCAATTACTCTATTCATGTAACATTAAAAATTTGCAATGTTTACCATAATTAATCTTTGAGTGTTAGAGTCATTTATTATTCTGTATCTACTTACAAACATGGAAAACTTACACCATTAATTGTACTACGTATAATTTGTAATTCATGTTATGGATGATTATCAAAATGTCTGGCAAGGAAATGTAGTGTATAATGCACATACCATAATATTTACAAAATGTTGGACGAATAATCTCAACTGTGTTTGTCTGTTTAATACTAATCAGATCACCATTTGTCACAGGTTATCGACTTATGTCATTCATTCTGGTATTAACCACATATCTAGTTTTGCCCTGCTCTGTTACGGGTAATGCTATTAAGTTTATAGTGGTATTAGGTTCATGTGTATTTGTGTTAAATAATATTATCGACATTTTTATATCTTCATGTAAGTGTGTTAGAATATTATAATTTCACTTTTTTTATATCGCTTTCTCATATCAGTAAGTTGCGGTGAGTGAGTTTTTATTCGTGACCCTACGTCGACCTCAATTTCAAGCTTAATGATCTTACGAATGTTCCGACAAATCCTACTGACGCTTTGCTTCCTCATCGTTACATTTTGCTGATAATAAAGCAACTCAAGTTATTTGCACTCACATTTCTACTTGGAAGGAACAGAGGTTATAAAAGTCAAATTCACTCAATAAAGTATTTCTGTGCTAACTTCTTGGGCTAACCTGTTTCATAGCTTTGATTAAAACTGAATATGAGACTGCTTGTCAACATTGAAAGCTGTTGCAATTTGAGACGCAATATTTTAATGGAAATTCACAAGATTATGACAACGAATAACAAGTAATATTAGAACTACATAAATGTATTCTATTTATTCTTCTGATAATAGAATAGTTTTACTAGAACCAGAGAATCAAAAATATATAATTAAAATTCAGAAAAAACTTAAAAAAATATACTACCTACTAGAGGTGGCAACGAGCCGAGCCGACTCGAGCCGGCTCGATAAAGAGCCAAAATCGAGCTGGCTCGATAAAGAGCCAAAATCGAGCTGGCTCGATAAAGAGCCAAAATCGAGCCGGATTTTTCGTTAACAAAAGGAGTTCGAGCCGATTTCGAGCCGAGCCGGAAAAATCCGGCTCGTTGCCACCTCTACTACCTACAAAAGAAATTTTTATATAAACAAGAAAACCAAACTTGAGTGGGATTAAGAAAAATGATAGGAACTTAATAATTCTTGAGTACAAGACTTGTTAATAATAATATCATAACGGCAATGACAAATATATATAAAAATAACGTAATAATAATAATAATGTCTTCTCTCCACATAACGAAATTACTTTGATCTACTCACAGCTTACGCCTTATGCCTACACAACTCACCCAAAATTTTTGTTCTACCATTCCCTACAACTGGCTATAACTCACTTCATAATAACTTAATAATAATGATGTTGTGACTATTGTTCAACGTTTAATAAGTACGGAACGCCAGTAAGAAAGCAACCAGAACAAATGTCGCCTGCAAAAGTAAATATGAAAAAGTGAGTAAAATGTATTCTAGCCATCAATTTGTTTAAGGAAAATTATAACCTAAAGACAATAAGCGTTCCGGAACTGCTCATCGGTAATCGAAGAACAATACCCTTAATGTTTAATCAATTCATCGACCTTTTCAAGGTAGCCAAATCAATAGTAAATGAGATGGCGATAAGTGTAATTAGAGATTCCATAGAAATTCTCCATCATTATCTGTACAAATAATACAAACCATGTTTTTAAAATCATTGTTTATACTATTCGCCTAATAATATTCCATGTAATAATTTATTTTCAAAACAAAATGTTTATAATAGTATTTTGAGTCATAATGACTACCTTATTTTATGGCAAAATTTCCACTTCATCGTCTACACAACGCTGATTGAAATAATTGAGACATTTTTCGACAATTATTCAATTTATTTCCATGTTCTACTATTTAACTATTATATGTCTGTCAAGGCAATCTCAAATGAGACAATTATTAAAATATATAAAAATATTTTATTATTATGCGTGTATTTTTAGGCCGTAAAAGGGAGTTACTAATACAATGGGTTAACGGTTAAGTAAGAATACAACTTCAAGAACTGTGAATGTAGTATGAAAGCAAAACTTTTGAGTAGAGATGATGCGTCCATAGAGATTTCCTTTGTTCAATTTGTTCTCAACAAGCATATGCACACTTTAGACAAAAATATATAATTGCAATATAGCGAGTAATTTTATGCGAAATTACATTTCATAGTAAGTCCACCATTGTTGAGAAAATATCGGAAATCACTATGTAGGTTAAAATCAAAGTATGATACATTTTTCACGATTGAGATCAATACACATGGGGAAAGCTGATCTGTTGCTTCTACTGTAATACTAGGACACTTTGAAATCTTGATCTATGGATACCGGATTACAACATTACAAACAGAAGTCTAAAGTGTAGTAGTGTCTAGACAGACTGCGTCAGTAGTGTCGGCCACGTGATTAAATATTTATAAAAGCTTTATTTGCAGCTCAAATACTGGAGAAATCCCACGGAGAAAACAAATATCGTAAAGTCAATTTGTACTGTTAACCATTCCAAACTCTAGACTACAAAACACACTTCCTGACATTTCCAACGTGTGACATTTCCATTTCCACCGCACATAGAAATGAATTCAAATAATTCATACTCAACTACACCAAGTAGTAAATATTTACACATGATCATTGGTTATAGTAATGCTCGTGAAAATGAAAACTACTACTGTGACAAAATGACAGTAAATTAGCCTCATTCAATTAAATTTCACAATGCGTGGGTGGAATAGTGGGTTATCCCAATCTATGAAACATAATATTGATTTGCCATTCCATTGAACATGCAGAATAGTTAGAGTGTGTAGCTTAAATGCAATAGCAAATTATATGGACAATGTAATATTATACAATGCGATATATAGAATTGGTTTGAAACCTGTTGTTTTTCTGCGAGACATAATTCTACCACATTTCTACGAAACAAGCCAAGTTGTCAAATGCTCTTCATGCAATAATAAATCTAACAGTCTATTTGTATAACTTATTCGAATTGTGCAATATTTAATTAATATTTGAACTATAAAATAAAGTTTTACAATTTAATTTATAATTAAAATAACAAAAGAGTTTTGAACACCATCAATCTGATTTCTTACCAACTTTTAACTTTTTGTTTATTTTGTATCATTTAAATCTTTGCATTATGTAAATTATGTTTTATCATACAATACTAAAAATTAAAAATATAGGATTCTCGGACTATAGGATTACTATAGGACTCTCGGAAAGGATCTTTGTCTTTCCTTGAATTCTGTCACAAGATACCGGAACATAAGCTTCCTAATAATAAATGTGAGTTGAAAGGAAAATGTCACGAGAACATCAAAAAGATGTAGCATGTCGACGAATGCTCTAAGTTGATTATTTGTTACTTGGAAAATGACTTACATACAACTTACTTGTTAGTTCTTTAGATGGTTGTGTTTGATTTCAAACAGTTTGCTAGCAAATGCTAGTTCTTAAATAATTGAATGGAAGCGGAAATGTGACAAATGTATTAACTTTGTAAAGAAATTAATATGCCAACCAATAGGGAATATTGTAGCCTGTTTTAGTTGCTACCTTTGAAAATTATATTTTACAATGTTTGTAAGATGTTCATTTAGTTTCGAGAATTTTCGTTATTAAATTACCCAGAATGAAAATCAGGTTTGTGTGTAAAAGAAGGCGATGAATCATAATATTATGCACACCATGTGAAAAATCTCTTACAACAAAATATGATGTAGCCTAATCGACTTTTGACTTGATATGATTTCTATTTCTAAGAAAGTGGTAATTATATCTTAAAAGTGGCTTATTCAAATAACTCTGAACATACGCTTTACATACAGATGCATACATTCTTCTGACTGTTTCTTAGGGAATAACTAGCTATTTCTGTCATGCACAAGCTATCACTCAGACATACAACTGTTCTTTATCAATTTCATGTATTTTTTGCGGATAAGCCATGGTGTTGCATAAATATGTTTTGTTTCATGTCACTTCAAATGGCAAGAAACATCAAAAGTGAGTAGTTGGAGTATGAACTTAAGTTTATTATGTGCTTTTAATATTTGCTGCACACTAAATGTAGGAATATATTACAACGTTCGATTTGTCTCATGCGAAATGTTATTTTTCATTACTCTCACCTACCATCATCCTTTGATTTTACGACCATGCATAACGCACTAACGTGAATCTCAATTTTCCATTTGTACTTCGAACTCTACTAACCCGGAATTTATTGGTGAATCGAAACTATGCATAAATATCTCACGTATTTCACGCACAACCACAATTTTATTACGAATTACCTACATTTCAACTCACAAACCAATATTTCGTGATGCCCTAAAAGTAAACTAAGATCTAAACAAGATGGCTGGAAATAAGATTAAGATTATACATAAACAAATCTGTTGTAAAAGTTTTTTGAGTGAAAAAAAAACGTTTGGACGCGTCGGAATTTGTTGGTGGTAGGTGATGAAATGAGATCATGTAATATTTTTCGTATGTCTGATTTTGGCGACTTGAGAAGTGCCCTTGGAAGAACGGAATCACTCTGGCATGTATAAGTAGGCTATGAGGCATATATCATCAGGGGATCATTGACATATCACTACTACATCCTCATTAGGGAGATTTTGCACATGTATCCATATCATCGTAGGAGATTCTCTCGCCTACACACTTACACACTTAATCCGTAGTGGTGGTGGCAGACCACAGCAAAGGTTTATAATCTTCCTAGTCTCACCACACTCTGTGTGTATCTAAGCCCGAGACTCATTGCGTTATGGTTTTGTCGCTGCACAGACAGATGCAACACCCTTTTGTTCTTCGTGGTAGGTTTTTAATGTCTACTACTACAACTATGTCTGACCAAGTCCACTGTTGGCTTGGGCACATTAACATTATTTCTATATTTACTATTAATGTGTCTTTCTCTACTCCTAGGTATCCTCTTTCATAGTCCGAGCTATTGCGTCACATACACTTCGTGGCAATTCGTGGCCATTAGTCAAGCATAATAATAATGACAATAAGTAATGTAACAGGAGAAGTTGTCACGTTGTGGGTATCTGTTGACCATTAGTACATTGTGACGAACATTCTCTTAACAAACCCCTTATCTTATATCGTATCTTGCAATCATATCTCTAACTTCTGTATAATAATGCTGGAAGAGTGAAGTTTTTGAAATACATTACATAGCACATAAAATACATCGTCGTAGTAGTAGTCGTCGTATGGCTTGTCTCCACTCGGATCGTCGGTAATTGTAAATGCCAGTGACAATGAGTGGCTATAAAATGCTTTGCCCATTTTTCCCTCTTTCATCTCTCCCCTTTGTTTCATTTCACTGCCACTGTCAAATCAAAACCACCAACCAATCACCGACAAACTTGAAATTTTATGTTTTCTTCTCTGACCGTATATTATATATGCAGACTATGCATCAAACAACAAGTCCTCGTGCAAAAATGACGCTATATAGTAGTAGTCGCTAGGATTAGCATGAGCTGCTATATATTATACGTAAATTCTCAGTTTGAATGGTATAATATGACTTTGTTGTAGGTAAATATAATGTATTTGCGACAACAAAGTGTCCTATAACTTAAATATCTCGTTGACAATGCATGGGGGTGCTGTACAGTGAGATAATAAGTTATAGCCACCTCTATTTTTATTATTGCTGGCTAGACAAACTAAAGTGAAATGACTGAACTAAATTCTTGTCGGTTGTGTGTGCATGTGTGTAGGTATAATATATTATGGTGATTTTCATGATATACAACGTGTAATACATGTCGCCGCTTCAGTTTTGCTTGATATAGTAGATTGGACAGTCTAATTACTACTCCACAGTGTACATTATTATGTCCGCTGGTAGTCGACTGTTATCTCATCTCATTTCAATTCCAACCCTCTTCCGAAATTTACTGTATTACTACGTATCTCATCTCTATGCGAACAACTACGAAGCCCTACTGAATTCTGCCTTCGTTCAAATCTCTCTATGAGACTTGTTGGAATTATATAGAGTCCAGTTACGACTCTTTGTCATTGTCACACTGCTCAAGAGCCCCAAAAACAATAAGAGATCGACTTGTATAAAAACAAATGACTTTTCTAGTTTGCTGTGCCACAGTTGTAAATGTATGTGCTATAGGTGTACTTGGAGTTTGCGTGTATTGCTAGGCTACTCCTATTAGTATCAGCACAACTATACGAAATCGTCTGTGTAAACGATACGGCAACTCACACCCATTATGCAACTTTCAAAGAATATAATATTATACTAGAACTAATAGTGATGTTAGTTTGAAAATATCAGACGAAGCACACACAGACAGGAAATGATCACTTTAAAGAAACAATAAAATTATGTCATATCTGAGCAAAGGGGAAAATACGAATTAAAAATTAACTGCAGAAACTCTTGTACACATTCACACACACACACGATGCGTTTAACAATAATGTGAATAATAATATATCCATGGGAAAAATGAAAATCCACTAATTATACTTTTCCGTGTGGCAGAGAAAAAGTTTTCAAAGACTGAGATCATGACTAATATTGCAATTCGGAGAGTGTCTTTGATTTCTGTTGGTAATCGGACTTCAGTATTTATAAGTAACAATTAATATACATAGTAAAAACACTCCAGATATTTAACTAATGATTGACATCCTTTTTTGTAATAAGATTAGGTTTGATTCTGAAGTGTCATCCATGTGTTTCAATCAATACAGTTGGTTGTGAGATAATGTCATGCAAAAATTGGCTTAATTCATTTGCTAATGGATGCTAGCGCTTGGCTAATTAGATTAATTGAAGTAGTTGAAAGCAAACACGCACGAACTGAAGGTACTCATTATGCTAATTAAAAAACCAGAGTGGATTTAAATTTATACTCACACACATGTCACGCAAACGATTCTAAATTATTTGCAGATTTGTAAACTATGCAAACAACTAGTTGTATAAGTAGATACTCGTGAATGTCATGCTGTGTGCATTTGAAGTGTTAGTGTCAATTCTCCGCAAAAGCCACTAACTGCAAATATTTGCTAACACGTTGCCTTAAATTATTATATATAATCGAGCTATACCCAAGTTGACTGAATCTACAAAATATTATTGAATAAATTCGTGTCAAGTCAAGTTACTTACAAATGCGGAAGTAGGATATCCTGCACTATGTATTGCAATTATCCAGGTAACTAAATTGTTCAACCTGGAGATGTTTTGTTCTCTGTAATCTGAACAACTCTTTGAACTATGTGAATGTTCTTTTCACTTCCTAATTATTAACATGAAAGTAAATAGAATACAATAACAACTTCTAGTAAAGCTTATAAACAGGTATTCAATTCCCACCCAGTAATATTTAAGCAGGTTAAATATTATTTGTCAAATAAAACTTCGTTTACATTACAAAATGCGCGATTGCAAACTGATTTCCATGTTAATGAACGTTTCCACGTTTGCAGTAAATTGCTCAGAGGACTTGTAAAAGGGGAGTGAGTAAACTTAATTAATATTTAAGAACTAGATATACATACTAATAACAAATGCATCCGGTTGGATTGACTGAACTGCTATTTTATAATGTACAAGTTACAAGTGCCCATTCAGTTTCTAGCAAACCAAATGCTTAATAATGCCCGTACAAAGCACCAAGAGGTGCTTTGTGACTAGGTAGTAGTGGTAGGCACATGCATTTAAGATAGAAATTTCCAGTCATGTAATTAGTGAAGCATTCTCTTTGCTTTTCTAAAAGACAATTCGATTAAACTCTCACAGTCTGCCATAAAATAAAGGAAACAGTGCATGGTGAAGAAACCAGAAGAAAAGGAAACAGTTGCCCTGGTGCTACGAGCATCTACATATATTTATTTCAACCTGTTGCCAGGATTTCTTCTTTCACCATTTAACTCACCGCTTCCTGTCATGAAAGTAAAGTAAGGCTTCTTCTCCTTTCACAAGGTTGACATTAGAAAGTTTGTATGTCTATCTATATGTTCTGCACGAAAAATTACTCAAGGGTTTCCCACTCAAAAGCTTTTCCTTCACTCTCCTTTTCTTCTCGTAAAATATATAGCAAAATATCCTCTCTCTCGTCCCTCCTCCTCAACATCCAATCAACCCACACCGCTGCTTCACCAGAACTAAGTTAATAGTAATAACTTCATTTCTTATAATTACTTCCATGAGACACAAGACAGAAATGCTACAAACTTCCTTTATACTCCCAAAGGCTGCCAACATTTAATGCATTAATTATATTGGAAACAATACTCTGCCACTCGAATTATACGTCGTATATATTTTCCTTGATACAATATTATACGCAGAAATCACATAATGGCATCATGTCTCTAATCGTCTAAGTCGATGGACCATAATAAAGTTAATTTGTCCTTTTCACAAATCTCACATTTAGTAATGCACTCCTTGCATGTGCACATACCATGCGTAAAGAAAAGCCTACCCTACAATTATCTTCGGTTTCTTCCTTTAATATTATTTGCAACTGTCTAATTTTAAAATATATATTTTATTTCATTTTACTCCAAAAATAATTCCCACACATTTTTAGTAATTTGAATGCATTGCAGAAAGAAGGGAAATATTGTTACGTAAATAATTAGTAGGTAACCTCTAAATTACACGTGTTGGTAATAACTATACTAACTAAAATTTAATGAAGTTTTTATGTTCGTGATATAAATAATTGCACCTGTGTTTGCAAAAGTCTTTTACACCCACCGCTGTTTTATTGCGTAGTTAGGTATTATTTTAAATTGGTATACGACCATAAGTAGTGATGCAATGAAAGATTGATTTGTTGCAATAAAAATCTGAATTGTGTGTTTATGAATGAAAATGTGAAAAGGAAGATGTTGAAGAAACATATATTGATGAAGTGAATAATAAATTAGGTTGACGTACCTTTAGCGATATTTCAGCGATGAGCTGCAGGTCGGTGAGTCTTTCAGAGCCTGAGAAATGAAGAGCGGGGCAACTTGAGTACGGATATGGATGGAGCGAAACGAGCGGAAGAGGACAGGATGTAAAGGGTGTATCATGTAAAATCTGATCGGGGATGTGGTCACATCAGAGTCGAGATCCTCGCTTACAATAAACTTTAAGCATCGCTTTTTTCTTCTACATATGTCGTTATCATCAATCTGACTACTCTAGCCTTGTGTTGGGTGCAGGATGCTGGGTGTATCGCTATATATCATAATATTAGATTCTGATACAGATTATATGGCAAAGTGTGGCCCGATAAGTGAGAAAACGCACACACTGCGAGCATATAACTCAAAACGGACAATACAAAGCTTACTGGACTTGACAGACAACATCAGTCAGTCATATTCAACTTACTCTGGACTCTCTTTGCTTGCTTGCCCATTTGTTTATTTTAAAAAGCCTTTGACTACCAATCGTGTTACGTAACAGTTACATTTTGTTTTATGTTCAAACTTGATCCTGCAATACCAACAACAGGAACCACTAAAACTGTCTGTATTGTATGTAACTATATTTCACTCTTTCTCTGGTATGCCTATAATATATTTAGTTTATGCCTGTATGATTCTTGTATGTAATACGGGGGCTGTTTATATATTACATAACACATTTAGTATATAAATACTACAAGTCAAGTCGGCACCTACGACCATTAAGTATTGAAATACAACGTCGTATTTATATACGTGATCGTTCTCCACAATAAGCACATAAGTGCAAGTGACTATGTACAGACGTTCCATGCATACGTATATATACAGAAGAGGGAATTTATATGAGGCTTTTCTATTTCCTAGTGGTAGTATGAGTAGTATGCTGTAAAACTTTCGGGATGAGCTATTTCACAGGATACTAAATAAGTAGCAATGGGACACAAAGGTAATTTTGATGTGTGTGTGAGGATTGTGGTGGTAAGTACTAAAACTACCTCAGCTTACCTTTCCAGACACGTTTTTTGATCACACACCCAATAATCCTTACTATGACTACTTCTACTCTACTGCTACCACTACGACTATTCTTCTTCCAAGACTATTCGCGTCTTATTGCACGAATTGTTCGTGAAAGGCTGGAAGAAATTAGTTTTCAGTGGAGAATTGAAAGACGACTGAGAATGCTCAAACTTGAAGAATGTGGAAGCAAATCTGTCCGTCTTCCCCGCCTCACTGAACGGAGTGAGCACAGATTCACAAGACATGCTTTATATAAGAATCGAGAAATGTTGAAGATGTGCTTCAAAGAGAAAGCTGCGATGTGTATTAGCGATTCTCTTATACCTACATCCTCCTGCTAAATTGTACTACTGCGTCCACAGGAGCACTACTAATGCTTCTACTACAACGCTAGATAAATTGCAAAATATTATACTTATTATGGCCAAGTAGCTCCTAGGAAGGAAACAGCATTTTATTAACAAAGGTATTCCACATTTTCTCATTGCACACAAATGCAGTACACAATGCATATCTACCGACATACTTTACTACAAATACATGTACATCTCAGACGAAATCTTTCCTGGCAAACTAACGTGGAAATCCCATTTCCCTTTTAAAGTGACTTGATTTTGTACACATACGCACAGTGTTGAAGGAAATGCTCTGTTTTCCAGCATTTCAAGAATTTAAAAACAAATTGCTTTTAGATTACTTGTTTCTATAATAAAGGACCAAGTACGACGAAACCAAGACGAAAATAGGTAAGTTAAGTACTATGAATTATTCCTTTTATTGGGAACTTTTACTTTATTCCTATCTCGGATATTGCAATACTAAAAGCTTGCAATGAATACAGTAGCTTCATTTATTTATTTTATGTTTATGGAGAGTTGACATACTTAATGGTATGAAATATGAAATAAACCATTATGATTCATTGTTTTGTTTGACTCAGATTAAAATAATCCAAAATGATTGTAATGTGGCAGAAACATAAAAATGATTGAAGATGCTGTCGTATGCAAATAATTCTCATTGCCTGTCATGACTATTAATTGAAGATGAACTCCGCTTCTTTGTGACTCGTAATATTTCATTCATATATATACTACAGTACACTTATTAGTTAAAAAGTGGAACGTAATAATATCATCAATAGAATCGCATTATTTTTATCATTGTTTTTGTGGTGGCGAAAATGGATTCCAAACTGCTTTTTGCCTCGCACGGTTCTTTATTTTAGCGGTGCTCCATATTGACAACAACATGTTACAACATTTCATCTTTGGAAGTTAGGATCAGAATGAGAATGCGCCGAAAGAAGTTTCTTTTCTGTTTGTCGACTACATTGAAATCTGTTTGGAATCCATCCACCTATCTTCTATTATTATATACATGTACTTCTGTCGTTCCCATCATTCAATCTCTTTGTTTTACGGGGAAAAATCTATCATGTATATTTTTACTGCTACCTTATAGGATAGCTATTCAAATAGCATATCATTATATTTTTTACTTTATTGCAACGCATTTTACAAACTTTATATCCCTCCGAGCGCGAATGAAAATAAATACCTATGGATTAGAAGCAATGTAATTTTTTACTACTTGCCTGAAGCCCTGTGTAGTTTCTAAATATTATCGATAGTATTCAAATATTCAAACGGCGAGTGTGCGGTAGAGCTTGCTCACACCTACGCATGTTTTTAGACAAGAGATGACATTTAAAATGATTGAATTGACTTCGGTAGTCATTTTCCTGTACTTTGTCAGCACAGGAAGAACGAATCACCAGTAAGACTTCCTCTGTATAACTTGCAGCGTTGTACAACTCCTATTGAGACTCTTGACGAGTCTCACAGTCACTTTCTTATTAGAGCTGCTCAGAACTGCTGATTGTATCTCACTCAGTTCCAGCTTCGACTTTCTTCAATGACAGTAATTAGTGATCAATAACGGACCTTCCTTTCCTATATCAAACTTTCTGCTGTATTGTAACCGCACAACTCTCTGCAAAATCGTAAGAAACTCTGATTATTGAATGTTTCAAATAAAGCTTTATTTATATTTTGTCCTTGGTTCAATTGCGAAACAAAGCTACAGTTGAATGACTCTTTATACACAAATGGAGATGCAAGAATGGCAATGGTTAAGTACATATTATACTAATAATGTTGTTGCAAATCTTATGACGTTAAGACGAACTTTTCTCAGATCATAATATTTACTTGTCTTCAAGTTTACTTCAAAGAAGCCTTAGTTCAACTTTGTCAAGTTAAGATCAACAGTTTGAGATGAAGTCTTTCTCAGATGTACATCGATACGACCCGAAGAGACCATGTTGGAACATCCGTCTTCATGCAAATTCCGACACACAGGACTTACAGTAACCAAGGGCGAAACTAGGATTTAGAAATAAGGAGTTCTTAAGAGCTTTGGGCGGCACAGAGGTAAAAAATAATACAATTTGTGAAATGAGCCCTTTTGCTGGAATCTAGGGGGTGAAGCCCGTTAAGCCCATACGTAGATATGCCCTTGATTCATACAATTGTTACAGTACAATAAAATAAAGGATTATTTGAGATTCAGATGAAATCAGGTACAACTAAACTGCATAGTAATTCATAATTCATAAAAAGTAGAGTATTTAAGTAGCAAAGGTATTCAAATGTTTTTATAGTTTCAGTAGCATTTGCACTGATTAAAAATAACGCTGTATTCTTTTATGCATGATTTATTTCATGGAACTAGGTAAGGTTTATACTGTAAAAGAGCAACATTAACATCACACGTCATTAAAGAACTGAACAAGGTAAACATTTTTAAAAGTAATACAAGCTACATACTATGCGCCTAATAACATCAAACGAGTAACAAGCTATAAAGAGGTTTATAATATGACGTGAAAAATTATAATCATATAATACCATCAAAATATTTTGATGCTTATCTGGTTTATTTGTTTCTCAAGTCAAAGTCAAGTGTTTCTTCATTTGTTGGAAAAGAAAATAATTTTAAACGAATACATTACCATATTAAAATATCGCACATAGTTTGCGTTCTTTATGTTTTCAAAGTTAGTTTCCATACTTTCAGCAGTTCCTAAAGAACATAAATCTAGGAAATTGAAAACCCAACTATTAAGTTCATATGCGAGGGAACTGGAACAAGTGTATAATACATCAATTTTACAACACATCAACAAAGCACGAGACACACCAATTTTTCTGATGATGGCCCGATGGGATACGCTAATAAACCATTGCAAAATGGGTGTAAAAAAGTAACGAATGGAACAGTGACTGAGATATGAACTATGACACGGTAACCTTAACTGTGACATCGATTAGGTAAACTGTGAAACCGTGTTAGCAGCAACATAACTGTATTTAAAAATGTTCATTTAATAGAAATATTCAAGCATTGACGATCTCTAAATTCAAAAGTTGGCGGTCTTCACTTTCAAACTTAAGT
>JABASD010002047.1:0-30777 GCA_019776165.1 Pogonognathellus flavescens
CCAAAATTGCATTTTTACATTTTGATGAATTGTCACATCCCTCTCTGGGGAATTGTTTCAGGGGAAATTACCGAATACCATATCGCAGTAGATAAATGCTAAAATCTCATCTCGTCTTCTCTTACATAAAGAAAATAAAGAAAAGCAAACAGCCAAACTCACTCTCGTTTTCGATTAAATTACGATAGCAATGCATACACACTCTCGTGCACACGATATAAGTATTTACATTATAGGATCTGCCCATGCAATGAAGAGATATAAAATATTTGTTGTATCATGCATGTACATACCTACATACCTGCGTATTTTGTGTGTGTAGTTATACTAAAAGTTAAAATATGGTATATTGCTATATGATATGACTATATGACTGATTGCTGCCAGTGATTTTCCTTTTGACGCAGAAATGTTATTAAAATGATGATAATAATAAATGCTCAGAGAAGGAATGGGAAAAGTAAAAGGGATGAAAAAGTGTTTGTACTTTTGTCAGTTATTGTGAGTCGCACTGTTTGTTGACTGTTCAACAGTTTTCTATTGTAGTAATTTGGCATTCTACTACTGACACACAGATAAAGTAGTCGTATGCCTAATACTGTATTAAGCTATAAAGCCATAGCATTCATCACATCAGTCGACTGTAAGATAAATCGGATACTGTACATCTTGTGAACATTACACTACGTCAAAGATTTATTTGGGCACTTCTGTAGACTAATGGCATGGAATTTGTTGTGTAAAGTAACACACGAGATGAAGAAGAAGAATGATGATCAGCGTTTTCTATATAAATCCAAACTGTGTAGCTTTAGCTTCTACATTCTTACCTTGTTAGGTAGATTCAAATATCTATCATCAAAGTACATACCTATAATACGTATACGAATTGCTGTTAAAGAGATGAAAGATGTCTCGTTGTAAATGTGCTCGTGTAAAAATTGTGTATTTGCCTGTATCTGTATTTTATTAGAGAAGTGCTCGTGTTTTGCTTAGTTCAGAATTTTTCTCTTGGCTTCTCTTGTCATCTCCGTCATCATCATATCATCATCATTATCGTAATCGCTAGTTCTGCAAGTTTATTATAAGTACCTATATGTAATACATGCAGTGTGTATCTTTTCGAATTACATGTACACACAACGTTTGTATGTTCGTTTAGCTACAAGCTTACATTTATCTTCGTCCGATTCACAGTCAACAGGAATAGTACACAGGTAAAGTCATCTCTCAGTGTGTTTGGCTTGCATTAGTGCCACAATTTCTATATTTAATTTACGATTCATACAATACAATCAGACAACACACTAAAGAAATATTAACTCCACGTTACATATATAACGTACCTGCAGCATCTGCCTGCAGTTCTATATGCACGTGAGAATATGAGATGAGAATGTATGTACACATATAAATTTATATACATAGAAAATCCTTATACCTACCTGAGATTCGTTATTCCGTAATTGAAATAGTTAGCATAATAATGTACACAAAGGAAAATTGTTACGAGAAATTCCCTGAAGGATGCTAACAACCATGAATGTACAATGCTCGTACTTCCTCTTAAAGGAAGTGCAAGCAGAGCATGTGATGTTATTTAATAGAGTTATCAGATGACCAGGTCAAAGTGATCTTATCCTTTTTTATTTTTCCCTGTGCATTTAATCTTCTTGGATTATTTCTATGTACTACTTATTGTGTTGTGTGGGAATTCCCTCATCCTTTCTTCCTGCATATAATTATGAGGTTTCATATTTTGTTTGTTATTTTTGTATTCTTCTTCAGACTTGTCGCATTCATTTTTGTTGATATTTTTAGCTGCGTAATTGCGCATCATTTTGAGGATGTAATTGAATGATTGTATGAAGGCGCATCTCTAAAAAGATTTCACTTTCATCTTTGTAATTGTAATTATTGACAAAATATATAAATTTTATACTGTACTTATTTATATGTTGATAGTAATAATAATATTGTAGCTAGTTACATTCGTACAAAGCCAGTAGCTGCTTTTGTACGTGTTCATGTTGTTCTAAGATTTCTTTGCAGCAGCAACAGCTTCGTAAAAGTACTTTTAGTTCTTTCATTGCTTTTGCTATTCAAAGAGTTTTCTAAGAAAATTTACAATAATAATTCCTAATTACAGTTGAGCACGTTGGAAACTACTGCAAGAAAGAAAAATGCATCTCGCTTGCCTAAATGAACAGTAAATGTAGGACTTATGTCAACTAAAAGTCAGCAAAAAGAGATATGCTCTTTTTATGCAATATTTAATAAGGACTACTACTGCGATATGCACATTATGCTAATCCTTTAAGTGGCAAGCACTGTGCAGATGCATGCCGAAATAATAATATTAATGAACTAAACATGATAATATATTATTTAACATTACTGCAATTTTTTGCACCGTCTGTTTAAACGCATGCACACAGTCACTGACAGAAAGATTTATATTATACAACACTACTACTACTGACACTGCAAAAAAGAACAGGAGGTTTACTCAAAACGTGCTATTGCCTACTTCTCTAAATAATGTACCTTCTTATATTTTGTTCTTGTTTTCTGTTTTCCATTGAGAAAAATCTGTATTAAATAAATGTGCATACGCTACTATATACATTCTAAACATACCTGTACATTTTAAAATTCAACTTTCTGTTCCTGTTCACACGAATGGATTGCATTGCAACGAATTCGATCGAATCAAGTATTTTGCACGATAGGAAGCGTAGAAAAACTGACTGACACTATGCTCACTGTATAAGTACTCCTCATAGCTGCGAATCATTCATTGCTATCAATTATATCCCATTGCGATGATTATATGATACTTTGATTTAAATGATTGTATTGTACATGTCCTATACCAGCAAAATGTACAGTCAAATAGGAGTTGCGGCAACAATAACGTGAGCGAGAGTGGACCCATAGAGATAATTGTCTTTCATGCCTTTACTTTTTCACAAGTTCTTCATAACCACTCGAAGAGACACAACACATTTAAGGCATATAAATTCTAGTTCTCCACAGGCTGCTTCATTAAGCGCAAAAAACATACAGTTGACAGAGTACACCGTGCATTTAACTGTGTAATGGCATAAATTGATGTTGATCTTAAATTATGTGATACAGATAGCCAAAACATAATTTTCCATCTAAAAATTAGAAAATGAGTCATTAATCTAATAATCACGTAGCTGCAGCCGTAGCTAGTAGATTGAGTAGATTGAGTGTGCGTAATAAATCTATTAAATGTCATCTATGGATGTAAAAGAAACTTTTAGGGAGGTCTCTCTGCACTTTACAAAATATTGTACACACAAATTCATTTTTTGCTCTGAACAATTACAACTATTAAAATCTAATGAGTTTGTTTTCAAGATATTTTATAGGCTAATTATTTTAATCCCACAAATCTCATGTCCACATAAAAATGTGCTAATGATGTGTCATTCGTTGAAGTGCATACATCTTTGATCTTTAGCCTTTTTGTTCCAATTTCTAATAATTTAATATCCCATCTCCTCGTTATTGTCGTAGGTATAGTACATTACAGAGTGCAACAAGAATGCTTATAGGTACTTATTGTTAGGTGAATGACTTTTTACGCCTTATATCTGTAACGAAAAGTTTTGATGTATTAACTCTTGATGGCAAACTTTATTCGTCCGCTGTGGGAAAGTATAGGTAATTGTGTTTAAAACAATAAATGTTATACTATAATAAAACATGCTACATACATTCTATTTTTTCTATTAATATTAGGTATCATCTGTATGTAGGTACTCACAAAATAACTTTTGATAGTGAAATTTGAATGCCCACATATAGTCACAGATCACTTTGCTTACAAAATTGCAGTTTTAGGTATGTACAATAAACTACATAGTCAAATGCTACTGTGTAAGTTGGAATTTTTGTGAGAAGGATTATTAATAGGAAGGTACGTACGCCCTTTACCGGGGTACCTTTTTTACAGCATTCTTATGAGTCATGTCCCCTAGAAACACAGCTGTTGTAATTGTAATGTGTGCGTGTCCTTTGTTGGACTGTCGTGTCAAGAATGACACGAAATGACATTGCGTAAAGTTTTCCATGAAGATTAATGAAAAGGGAAATTAAATGGTGACAGTTTTTGTTGAAGCTAATAGCTTGTAGTTTGTCCGACTGGTGATGCAACAGTTTTTACCAAACGAACACACGACAAGTGAAAATAATTATCTGTGTCTCTGTCAGCTAATAGTTGCAGCCATAATTTAACAGTGTAAGAAACCAACTAAGCTAACAAGTATATTCTGTGATTGTGTGTGAGTACAAAAGCAGTAGTCACTTAAATCTATATCTATACACTGATAGAGAATACTTACTTACCATTTACAATTAGAGTTAATTAGCCATCGAATTGCAGATATGCGCATAACAATTTGTAATTATACTTATTCAACATTATGTGACTAATCAGTAATAAGTGAGATTAATTTTCTGCTTGCAATTATTCACAGCTTCGGGATAAAAAAGTTATTGCCACAATCTTTCATTCTCAACAAAGAACAAATCCATAGCTGCACTGCGGCTCGATTCTATGTAAAAATATTTCGGTGCTTATGCAATTAATTAGTAGACATTTGTTACCAGATTGAAGAGTCAACTACATAGGCATTAGTCCAATAGGTATTGCAGTAACTACGAATCAATAAGCCAAATTCTCGAAAAAAGAAATGAAACGAAAAATTATGACATCATTATCTTTATGGCTGTGTTATTAAACCCATTCCATGTAAATTCCAATAAAAGTGACAGTATGGTTTGCCAATTCACTAAAAATTGTCAAAGATGTTATTTGTAATATTTAAGGATTCTTTTTGGGATTAGTAATTTTTTGCAAACCTTTTATGGGTATTAGGTATGTATGTATACACATTATAAGATGAATTGTGCCCACTGCCCATTATCAACATTGCATCAAATTACATGTAGCTAAAAGTAGCTATAACTTTCATTTGCGGATAATTGCAATATTATAACATAGTTTAATACTGCACCTACTTTACTTCGTAGTTGGTTGCAAAAAGCTTTTAGAGCGAATTCTATATATACAATATAGACACGTTTCATGATTTCATTTAGCAGGTAATTTGGGCCATTTGTAAGATATTGCATTATTGCAAAATATTTTGCAACTTGACAAGTCACTACTAAATAATGTAATAAGATTTTTGTAACGTGCGCAATTGGCATGATTAATAGCCATATTAAAATTAACGTTTAGGACCAAAGTTGCTCTGGTCAGTCATTCACTCGCATTCGGTTAACTGAGCATCATTTCATACCATCGTACAACACTTTACCATAGGTATATTTTACACAGCAATAATAAACCATTGGTCAACGGAGTAAAAAAGTCTCGTGACGGAATTAAAAACAGTATGATGCAAATTTACATAGGCAAATTATTCATAGAAAAATAGAAACTATCTACTATGTATTATAAATCCTAACTCACAAAAATCAATTGATAGTTTTCCTTGTTCATTTCTCAAAAAAAAATTAGGGTTATTCATTTTCTCAGAGAAAATCCCACCCAGATGGAAATTTTAGTAAAGTTAAGGAAAATGTCCCCTATTTATGGGGAAAATTCCCATCGTGGTGGGATTTCTCTCCTTAGTTGAGAAATGTTCATAGATAAAAAAGGGCAAGTATCCATTTATTTTTCTGCGCTGTCTGTTATTTGACCGATTGACCCCGTCTTTGAATTTAACCTTCTAATGGGCCACTGGAATATATTTATCAAGTTTTAAGTCATGTTGGCTGAAACCACTCTTGAATTGTTGTATATACAAACAGACGGACATACAACGCACCTATTCACATCTAAGTTTCTTTACAAAACTTAATAAATATGATTATGTACATACAAATTTCAATTGCTTTGTAGTTTATGTGTATACCCTTCTAGCTAACGTGTGCATGTATAGAGTATAATAGAGCGTAACGTACGATTTGTGCAATGCACCATGTACAATGTCCATATAGATTGAAGTATGATATACACAAGGTAATATATTGTAAGAAAGAAGTATACAGATTTTGTGTGCTTTGGGGCTCCTAGCGTTCTTCTGTCTGTATTTCCTACTTTTGTCGTCTTCTTTATTACGGAGAATCTAGTTCCACCAAAACATAAGAGGCTGACTACTCACGTGAATATAATATTATTATTGTGTCCTCAGTCCACTATCATAATAATACATGAAATAAATGTAGTTCTCTTTATTAATGCAAAGAATGACTTCATGTGGAGAATGTTGACTATAAGAATCCTATGAAAATGCATAAAAGTCTTCTATGAGCAGAAAACCAGAAAGAAAGCGACGCTGACCCCATAAATTCAGTCGGAAGAAGAAGAAATGCATATATTAATATTAATTCTGGTCTGTTTCTTTACGTTGTGTGTTTAGAGTGTTTACACGTCAGTGTTCACTGCAGTTCATCGTGATGTGAGGATATCATTGCGTAATAGTCAGCCAGTCTTTGCCACTTCATATATTCAATTTGCAGCAGTGACAGAGCGTCATTATGAAGTTACGTTATTGTTAACAACATTCAATAGCCAAAAGTTGAATTGTTCGACTATAAGTTTTCTGGTTTTAATATACTTCAACAACAACAAAAGTCTCTTTACACTCATTTTTACAAGTTATACAACAAATTACAACATAACTCAGCAGAAAATGCTAAATAGGCCAATTAAGAATTAAAAATTAAATAGGCCTGCTTAAAAATGTATGAAGATGCATTTCTGGCAACAAAAGCAGTATTATAGGCATTTATGCTGACAAATACGTAAAAGTATTATTAACGTACATTACATTGGGGTTAAAAAATACTACCGTACGTAAAATACACCTAAATAAATGCATACACACAAATAATGTGCATACAGAAATTATATAACTTGTAAAGATTATTTAACTGATTCCTTCATTCTATCTACTTAAGTAAAGTAATAATTAAACACATTCCATTCATGAGACAATTCAGTTTGTGTACGAATTATTTTTATTATATATATGTAATCAATCTCATATAAGTAAGTATCGATTTCCTATTCAGTCGTTCATTATAAACCTGCAGGAAAAACAAGTTCGCCAATTAAGTGTCAGAAAACATATTCAAAGCAAAGTTGTGTCTACAAGGGATTACGTGTTAACATGACAGTTTAAACACAAAGGATGAAATGCAAATATTAACTACAGCCATATTAGTCATGTAATACAAAAACTCAACGGGAAGTACAATAGTAAACACAAATAAAGCTATGTATATAGAAGAGCTTATAAAACAAAAATCCGGATGAAGAATAATCTTGCGAGATGATGACAAATTGGTAAGAGCAGGATGGATTTTAAGTACATTACAAGATTAATCGAAAGTAATTGAATGCAAACTGAAATTGATTGAATGTTGAAATGGTTAAGTACATTTAATTTCAGAGAAAGCAACACTTTACGAAAGATAAAGTAATTTTTCTGTCAATGTGTGCTCATAATGTTCTTTTTCATTGTACTTATTTGTATAGGCTCAATTTATATAAAGAGTATTTACACTTTCGATTCGTCACATATTGCGAATTATTGCTCTCTACTATTAACTACAGCTCTGCTTTAATATGCAGCAATGTCTAGCTCTACTCACGAATCACGACTGAACTGAAATTATTATTGGTGCGAAACAAATTACACTGCTGTAAGGCTACAAAGGAATAACGAAGAGATGAGACGGGTCTGTCTGTTGGCATAATGTTATTATTTTCATATTTGGTTGGCAAAGATTCCAACACAATAAAGAATAACACAATAGACATCAGTTTGGATTGGAATAAGTTTTGTGTCACCGCAAATAAAATAAGCACCCTAGTTTCGCCTGGCTATGTGTGTACAACCAAAAACTGTAGTAATACATGACAATAGTACTACAATGTATTCTTTAACTCTGAATAATAAACTGACACACTACCAGTAATACTACACTAATAATAAACTACTAAATAAAAGTATATGACAAGCCACGAAGTCTAATTGGTGCATTACAGATGATGAATATAACAATGATGGCTTATGCCATGTCTAATCTTCTCAATACAATTGCCTTTGCACATTATTCATACTTTGTGAAAATCGAGAGTGAGTTAAATTCACCATCAAATAAAACATGAAATATTGCACACAACTATACGCTACAAATAACATTTTGTTGTATGTACTTGCAATGCAAATTACAACACTATACATATACGTACTGCAACGGTATGACCAAACAATTCACATCAAGTTAAGGCAGATATATAGACCTATACAAAAGAAAACTAAATAAGCTCTAAGAAAATACCTACACCTATACTAGATCTGTCTTAAATAAAAAACAGACAAAGAGGTTAAATTAAGAGCGATGCAAATACATAGTGTTATTATTAGTGTCCGTTCATCCAGTACTCATCTATCTCTGTACTCTACAAATAGAATTCAATTCAAATTGCTAATATTCATAAATATAAAGCATTCATAAATAAGTAATAATGCTAATAAGGGAAGTGAAGACAGTTGAAGGCACGTATATTCTTATTCTCTCTTTATTTACAACAAGAGGACTTTCAAAGTGGTGACAGTAAGTGCGATATACCTCTAAAGCTTCCCTATACTAATATACACACTTATTTATTATTTTACACATTTGCACACTCCACTCAATAATGTACAAGCGAAAACATTCGAGAGTAGTAAAGCAACAAAGCTATACATCAAGAATAAAACATACACAGTGCTGCAAAACAATATTATTACTATCAACCCATACACAATGCACGTGGAAGTCCAATGTAAATGGTTAGATAGGTACTGGTACAACACATACATAGTAGAAACTTAAAATAAATACCTAAGTAAAGAAAATATGAAATGCACAAATGTACATACACACAGATTAGTGTTTAGAGATTGGATGTATTCTTCTTTCCCTTCTTTTAACTTGGCTGTTTGAAAAGGGCAAATGAAAGGATCGGAATAAAAATGATTATTAGCACGAGTTATTTACGAAGGAAATCATGACTGAGTAATAACATTCTGAAGAATTGTAGTTATACTGTGAAGTTAGAATTAGTGATATATTATAATGCACTGGTAGAAGTGCTGGGCATCTTAATATCATTATGAATTTTGTGTTGGGTGTTTGTTGTTGGTTAGTAGTGTTAGTGCTTCCTCCATCTTCCATTATCTTAATATTACTACGAACGTACTACTAGTTGATGTAGTTGTGTAGTAGTGGAAGTAGTGGAATACTATTATCAGGATGGATATCTCTCATCATCATCTTCCTAGAGAATTTGCATGTGCTAAACTAGTCAAGTGAAGTTAAGATAAAGATTGGTGAGAGTGAAAGCTGTAAAAACTTTAATGTAAAAATAAATGCAAGTGTCCTATAGCTCTTCTGTGTATTATTCTATATACTTCTTCTGGTTCACTAATGGTAAACCTAGTACCCCTAATATTATTTGTGTGTGTTAAAAAGAGTTGTACTGTAATATGTGTGAATGTCCACTGCTGGTAAATTCTATAACTGTATAAGGAAATTTGTCAAAGCATTTGCATTGTTGTTATCTTTGTACTTGTACACAAATAAAATGTATTATTATTGTGTACGGAGGTATGTACCTATAAGGGAAGTTTAACTGTGAATTGCAAGAATGGAAAAGCAAATGTAGTAGTTAAACCATGTCATATTTTGTTAAGGAAATTGCTTGAGGAAGAGCAAAAGACACGTTAGTTAGTGTACAAAATATACATAGGTACATTATTTTTATTGTATGTGCGATAAAATCATTTCTCTAAGTTATTTTGACACGAGGTGGATTTAATGAGGAGAATTTACTGTTCATCCGAAAGAAAATCAGAAAGAATGAGATGAGATTCCTTTAAAGTATATAGAGAGGGAGAGAGAGAGATTATAATTCTAGAGCCATTGGTAGTTAAGACTTATTATTTTCTGTAAGTGCATAGAATGTTCAACAGAAGACATAAAGTAAATCACACAGAGCAAAAGTATCACTATACGTATAATCTGTATAATAATATGTACGTATGAGTAGATAGGTAAGTACAATAAGAAACTTTTTACTTTTCAATGCATTCAAACTAAAAAGTAAAGTAAGACGAACTTTTACGATCAACAGAGATAATAGCTACGTTGCGAATGACTAGGCAGGACTTGCATATCGCATGGGTCTCATGACTGTGTATACGTAGACACGACAAGTCTTTGTTAAATTGAAAAAAGACAAGTCAGTCCAGTCGAATAGTATCCACATGAAAGTATTTAAACGAAAGCAAAAGTCGGTCAGCATTGTGAATCTCTGTTTAGACTTTGAAGTTACAACAGCCTCTGTCTTTCAGCTTTAAGGAAATATTTTTCATACACAAATTCCTCTTTTCCAAATCACGACAGACATTTTTCATACAAGGTAACCAATGTCCAAGCATCTACAAATATAACTACTCGTTTATTTTTACTTTTTTCTTTGTTTTAGTGTTTTGTAATAAGATTTCTCCTAGATTTTCATGATAAAACAATTTTAGTTTAGGAAATTCCCAGATCATAGTTATTTTGACTTTGAAATTGAAGTTTTATGCAAGAGAACACAGTTTCATCATCTTTTTGAAACTGACCTTAGGTTAAAAACAAAAAATTCTTACTCATTGTCAGAAAAGTTTTCACAATTTACATTCAATTTAATTTCAGATGCGTATAGCCGGTGCTTTGATTTTACTGACTTTGGTCGCCTTCGCTGTGGCCATGCCATTCCCACAGAATTTCGACGAAGCTGTTAGACAAGCACAACAAATGAGTTTGATTCCTTCCGGAGCTGTTGTCGATAGAACTTCTTCAGGAATTCAGGTAACACCGTCACCATGATTTTTTAAACAATCGTGGCTTAGTCTTCTATTTTAAATTGTGTTTTTTAAACTTTACATCTCAATGTGTCATTGTTGAGAATTTCTATCATGGTTAATAATTTGTATTTGTTGTCTTTTTACAGGTTGCATACTTCAAATTGGGGGATAATGACCGTGTCAATCCCGAAGATCTTCGTAGTGCCCTTGAAGGAATCCCACCAGAAATTGTTGCCAGTTTAGAATCTCAAGTTGCCAATGTAGGACGTAATTTGTAAAATGTAACCAGCAAACCGTTCATACCACACATAACGTCTAAATATTATCGAGTCTTCAAAAATACAATCTCAGATATTATGTTCTCTTCATTATCTTTATACAAATCTTGAATTTACCCAAGGAATTTTTATACACACATTTTGTAAGGTAGGTATAAAAATAAATGTTACAAAGCAGTGCTTTTAATTTTTGATAAGATGCATTTACCTCGTGAAAATAAGATCGTGAAAGATTAAATAAAACAAAGTATTTTTCTACAATAATCTACTTTCATTTGTATTTAGTCTTTTATTTGTTGCACATAAATCATGTACATTAGTTGTTAAACATTTAACAATGAAACAATTTTAATTCTATTAACTCTAAACACACATCATGGATTAGTTTGTTGATTATAAAATATCATTTGGCAAAATTGTATGTAAAAATCAGGTAATTGCATATTATAGAGAGACACATCATTGCTTTTAATTTAGAGAGTATTTATGATTTCACTTGCCGAATCCTCCAAAGTTGAAAAAACTGTCCAGAGCGTGTTTTACACTCCGACAGGGTTTGAATTGGCAATTTCCGTGGTGTACAAAGTCCTCACCTGGGGTTACCCGTCGATGAGAATTAAAATGTTTATGATTATGATGGTAATGATTGTGTTTTAGATCAAATAGGCGACTGGAATACCTTCTGTGATGTCCACCACCATGACCGTAGCCCCCATGATGCCCTCCATGTCCATAGTTGTGGTTGTCGTATCCACCATGATGACCTCCGCCATAATGGTGGTTAACAGGAACATGATGATGTACAGGAGCGTGGTGAGGATCGTAATGGTGCTGTGGCTGTGGCTTTGCTTCTCCAGTCGAAAAACACATCACGTGGAATAACATCACAGTTACAGCCAACAGAAATCCCAAAGAGTAACTCTTCATTTTTAATTCCTTAATGCAAAATTAAATCCAATTGCACATTTTTGAAAAATAGGGTATGCATAGGTAATACTTTGTAAATACTTATGACAAAATTATGGATCTTACGCTGTTTCTGAAACCGTTTAAGCACAAGTATCTCGTACAATTTCGTATCAACTTTTAATTTCAAAGGGTCAAGCGATGATTCCTAAGACACCGAAAGCGGAAGAATACTCATTTTACAATCTCACTGCATCCTTTATAAACAGATTTTCAGGAAGGTAAAGAACTGAGGTTGACGACCACAATTGTCCTAAGGCTATTTATATTTAACAAATCTCATCATTGAGCTTCCATTTTGTAAAATCAGATATGAAAAACGATCTATTCATTCTTACTTAGCTTATAACACTGTCAATTTTTTATAGTCAAGTTTTGAATGTCAAAATTAACTTGTTCCATGGCCTGGGTTTTGTTTTCTCAATCATGTTGTTTCTTTCAATCGTTCATGCACCATAATTTCTTGCCTACCTGTTTGTTTATACACAAACATTTCTAGCATGAAGCTATAAATAGATGTTTACCAATAACATTACTAATGCATTCGTATTATGCAACCCTGTTGTTTGAACATCTATAGAGGTAGATGTTTTTTATCGTGATCTGGTGCTGTATTCTGCATTCAGGACGACAGCAGCGGCGTCTTAGACTGTATCACACAGAAAGTTATCGAACCACCCAGTTCTCCGAATGAGAATATTATGCAATAGAAAAAAATCGCTAGTCACAGCTGTAATGCTATGCAACTATATGTATCCTACTCTTCCTACCTACCCAATACTCAGTTCATTGTCCCATAATAGATTTTCAAATGAAATACCGTGCCGTTTTTGGCCATTCATTGTAAACAATTCGGGATGATTGTGATAATGTACCTAACTCGTAGATACATCCGTAACAAAAAATGAAGACGCGATCAATACCCTTCAAATCCATAAGAGCTATTCGGAAAGGTATCAACAGAAGCAATAGGGGACCGGCAGAAATAAAAGTTGTATGAATGGACGTTTAATAAAACTGATGCGTACAAGGCATAGACAAGAATGACTAAATTGACGAGGTAGGGCATAGCGTATTTCAGTTTGACACGTAACAATGTGATATTCAACAGGTTTCAATCCGACAGCATGGTGTATAAGCCATGATTGATGTTTTATAGAGCATGGACTAACGACGCTTGCATTCGGATAACATTGCAGGTTGACCTTTCCATATTCATAAGTTGCAATTGCAATATATTTGCTTGCCACACCAGGCGGTGGTCTTTCCGAATTGTTGTGTCATTCATTTTATCATTATCGTGATATAAATAGAATATTAAAGATCAATGGTAAAAATCTGCTTACGTACATCGTTTGGTTCAAAATAGAATTGAGTAAATCTGCTCTACATGTAATACATGTTAGATTAGGCCTGCATGTGGACATTCAGTCCGGGAGATTGTAAGTTTGCTACTCGCTCAACCGGAATTCAATTATATTGACGAAATACATTTTGAAGATAACAATGATTGATGCTAAATATATTACACGCATGCTTATACTTCGTAGGAGGATTCAGTTTCATAGAAAGGAGGATTACATTATATTTAGAGCTAAGCTATGTAATATAATAGGTACGTGTGCATATTGTTTCAATTTCTTTGACCGAAGAATAAGCAAGAGCTTGAGCTGAGATTTATATTATGTGAAGTACATTTTATCACTGCAGTAGTAAAGATGCGCATGGATTCAGCTTGCATAATGTACCTAGGAAGGATGTATAGGTGTGCGATACACGAGATTTTACTTTTACACATTACAAAATGGTAGTCCAGTACCTTTACTTACAAACCATATTGCATTTATAGTAGTTTTAATAACTCTACAGAGCTATGGCTTTAGGAACACCTTCGAGTATACGATACACGCGCTGTCAGTTTTATTTTGAAGGACATTGTGTTGCTTTACCTTCAGAAGATTCCTTCATTTGCGTTGTGGTTTGCATTGAAACAGAACTAAAGCACGGATATTTGCAAGATACTTATTCACAATTTGTGTAAAACATAAACTGTCTCATTGTTTCAACAACCATGCATTTTGTTGTACAATTGTGGCAATGCTGTAGGACTTAGATGTATAAATAGGTCTGGACAATGTATGTACTGCCATTTCTATGATTTTTTTTTCTGGTTTACCATTAATATGTAATAATTCATTTGAAAATGTCCTCTCAATTTAGCAAATAATCTAGTATATACTAGCAAATTGTAACACTAGAAGTTATATCCGTTATCCTTTCCCAAGTTTTTCCGTTTTTAACTTCGGTTCTTTTCTCAGGAAGGATTTGAGTCTGCTTTGCTACCTAATCATTCACAGAAATAAAATAAGCATTTCATTGCAACATTTTGCAAGATTACTGGCTGAGTTGCTATCATTAAATTTCTTACTGCCGCATTGTGACTCCTGCATAACATTTGGCACATTGCCCGAGTCTCCGATATGTAGGATACGAAAACGGAAAATAATGCGGATAGGAAGGATGCTTATTCAGATCAAACATTGAAAACAAATGTGTCCTGACGGTCTCCTTTTATACGTTGAGATGTAATCTGCTAAAGATAAATTTCTATCCACATGTACATACACTAAAAGGAAATAGCGCAAAACACAATCACACATTGTATGTAAAAGGGAGCAAAACTGAACGCAGATAACAATTTTCGAGCTTTACTTCATACTTCATACTTAAATCCATCCGTTCTCATAAATTGTGATAACATGCCCCGTTTATTGTAATTTACACTATAACAACTTATATCTAACAAAGTTAAATAGTCTTGTCATCAAAGTCACCATAAACCTTTACATGCACAATTCATAACTATCAGATCGCAATTACTTCGTAGATAAGATAAGAATGTCCGATTTCTGTCCCTAAGAATGTCCCAAACTGAATTTAAAAAAATTCCAACTGTGTTTTTACAAATTATTTAATTTTTGTTGAAATTTCCTTCATCAGTTATGCAACCTTGCACCCCTCAACTTCAAATGTCTCAACACTTTATTCATTCTCATTTTCAGGGAGAAACATGCCACATAATTAGTTCAATTGCCAATTAGGTTAATTTAGTTATATTGCATTACTACAGATTACACGATATCATATAATTTACTTACTATACCAAAATCGATATTTCTTTTTTCCACCTATTCCACCTAATTTTCATGCAAAATATGCCAAAACTAGCGTGCAATGTGTAGATAGAAGAAATAAAAAATACGCACATGTGCACAAAACGTAGTTCCTTCATAAATTAAAGATAATACAGATAGCACACGTATCATCGCTAAAAGTTTTAGCAGCTCTTCATTTTGTTTACTGGATGAGAGACTACAGACTTTACTTTGCTCATACTTTATGGACACTCTGTTAAAGAATTTAGGTATGTGAGTGAGTCTGTGGGTTAAAGCAAAGGAGAATTACACAGGCAGAAGAGAAGAGGTATGTTCAAGTTCAGTCATATCAGCAGCCAGAGCTTTGCAAATGCTAAACCAGTTATTTTGTGTTCTGTTCTGTGTGCTATATGTAATGTAAATGTATAAAATGTAGGTATACAAATAAACGGACTGACTGTCGGACTCGGTTCTGCTTAGTCTAAAAGTGATGTCAACTCTATAAATATCGCTCTCTTTGTATTGCTCATTTCTTACCAGATCGTCAGAAATTCAACCTCATTTTGTCACATTTCTGTATAATTTATTCCTGTTCCCTGGTCGTCATTTACATGGATTTCCTTTCTAAAGCGTAAAATTTATTGTGAGAAGCAGCATAATTCTTTGTATATAAAGTT
Source organism: Pogonognathellus flavescens (assembly GCA_019776165.1). Classification (NCBI taxonomy): domain Eukaryota; kingdom Metazoa; phylum Arthropoda; class Collembola; order Entomobryomorpha; family Tomoceridae; genus Pogonognathellus; species Pogonognathellus flavescens. Next base: position 16,026 of record JABASD010002047.1, read on the forward strand.
GTATAATGTAAGTGAATGTTTTGGCCTTGATTGATGTGTTTGTTAAGTAAACATTTATTATGAATACATTATCTGGGCTAAACATACTTGTGCACTCAGATATCTGCAACGGGCATGACGTAAACTGTATTGTGAACATGCAAACAATTAGTTAATAAAAATATCATAATTTGTACGCTAATTGATTAGGCAAATATTGATTGTTCATTTGGTTGTGTTTTGTGTAGATCAGCTGGAACAGTAATAGAAAGTATCAAACACTGGAAAGTCTACTACTACAGAAGAATTCGGTAGTCTTACTTTAGGATTTGCCGGATAGGCTTATGAACGAATAATTGTCGGAATATCTTAGCTAAAGAAAATTTTCGACCGGATATACTGAATTAACCATCATGAACGGGGACGAGAAAGATGGGGGTGGTGAACAGTCCAATTCATCGACTGGAACAACAACAACGACGAAATTTAAACCGATCGGGCCAGCAACTGTTGGAGTGGAATCGAAGAAAAAATATAAATTTGTTGAACCCCCCGGGATTTCCACTTGGGTTATCTCCTTTGCGAAAAAATGTTTAGTCTGTGGTCTGATTTACACCTTGGGATATTTTCAAGTAAGAACACAAAAGTGAAAAATTAAAAATCTTTGATACAATAATTTTTTATTTGCTAAAGGACCAATTTGAAATATTATATAGGTTAGTATCGGTTGGTTGGTTTCTCCCATAATTCTGCTCGTTGTACGAGACCAGTGGAGAAGACATCACGATGCCCAAAGAGCCCTTGCAGCCGCTTCAGCTAAAGGTGACGAAAGAGAAATAGTTTTGGCACGTTTGGGAGAAAATCTTCCAAGTTGGGTCGTTTTCCCGGATGTTGAGAGGGCTGAATGGTTAAACTTAATTCTGAGGTGAACACACACTCTATATTATTAGTACGTGCATATTTCATACTAGAATTAATAGTAATATGTATTTTAAATTCTTTTAACTTTCACAGGCAACTCTGGCCTCGTATAAATCATTACACTTACGATTTAGTTCATTCATCGATTGAGCCTGGACTTCGAGACACATTAGCTACAAATTATAAAATGGGGTCATTTAGATTTGAGAAAATAATTCTGGGAGACACTCCTCTCCGAATTCGAGGGGTTAAAGTTTACGATGAGAAAAAGACAGACAGGAACGAAATTATTATGGATTTGGATGTCATTTATGCCGGCGATTGTGATTTCAGATTTTCAGTTGCAAAAATGAGAGCTGGGATCAAGGATTTGCAGGTAATAATATCATTTGCCTGCCATTTTCCTTTCCAATGAATTGAACCGTCATAACTTTGCATGTTAGAACATCTCTATGAATATCTCATTAGTCATAGTGTACGTGGACGATATTTTTGTCTTTTATAATACCTATGCCATACCTATTCATTTTACCTGTATATAGTTAGTCCTGTAATCCTTAGTTTCAAATTCAAATGAAGATAATATTATAGTAAAATTGGTTAGGGTAATTATCATTTTACTACTGCAGGCGTATATCTGTATGTATGTATATGTAGAGTATAATTTTTATTTTTATAGCTTACTCCTTTTTCTTTATGACTCGTTATGAAATTAAATTCCATTGAATTCCCATATGGCTTGTCTAATGTAGCCTAACCATGTTTCTAGTTAAGCGGAACCCTAAGACTGGTAATGAAGCCTTTGGTAAATCAAATGCCCCTTATTGGAGGAATCCAGTATTTCTTTTTGAATCCCCCATCCCTGGACTTCAATTTGATTGGAATCGCTGACGTTTTCGATATGCCTGGATTATCTGACTTGATTCGAAGGATTGTCCAGGAACAAATTAGTTCAATGTAAGTCTCATTTTAAACTTTAATTGGATTCGCTTAGTGTTTTTGTCTAGTCAATGATTCTACGATTAATTTCATATAGGTGCGTACTACCCAATAAAATGTTTATTCAATTGGCCGAAGACGTTAATGCAAGTGACGTCTGTGCAATGAAACCACAAGGAGTAATTCGTATTTGTGCAATTGAAGCTAAAAATCTCATGAAGAAAGATGTGAGTTTTATTACATATTTTTCTAAAGCTAAGTAAGGAGAAATAGTATTCATGATGATAAAGGTCACGCTCATATTCAATCGATTTTGTAGGTGGGAGTTCTAGGAATGGGAAAATCTGATCCGTATGTAATCCTAAGTAAGCAATTTCGCATAAAAATTATCGATCATTTGTACATGAATATACGCGAACCATGTAACAATTCCCTGTTTACCTTAAACCCATTTTATGGCAGAATTTTACTATACAATTTTATTTGTTTGTCCAAATGGCAGGTGTTGGGGCTCAATCCTTTAAGTCTAAAACGATCAATAACACCGTAAATCCCAAATGGGAATTCTACTGCGAGGTAAGCCTTGGCTTTTCCCGGCAGCTGTTTCTTATTGTTTTGACATTGACATCTTACCGAATACTTCTACTCTATACTTTCCCTAACTCCGTTATATCCATACTACACCGTAGACCTTCCCAAACAAACCCACAAAGATTTGCAGCATCTTGTAATTTTTCATAGAGTAATTTAAATTATAATGCATTACCTACACTGAACTATTCTACTTAATATACATCCTGTACTAATTATATATTGATTATGTTGTGACATTTGCCCAGATGATTGTAGAAGATTTAGAACAGCATCTCAATGTGGTCCTGTATGATTTTGATGAAATTCCAAGACAGGATGAGTTCCTTGGAAGGTCTCTATATAGTTCCTTACTCGCCTACTCTCATTTATGATTAAACCATAATTAAAAAGTCAATTTTATCTGTCACAATCTTTATGCTACAATTTATACTGACTTGCTGATTCATGGAATATTTATAACTAGCAACAGCACTCTTCTTGCTCTGTCTTTCTTTCATATTGTGCTGTTATACATTGTATTGGGAGTATTTTAGCCAAATTCATGTCTTTGAAAATAGCTAGAATGGTAGTAGTAACGTTGATGGGTTGCCTACACATTTAATTTCTAATTGAATTTTTGCATTGTCCGAAATGCTTGGATCGCTACGGGTTGGTAGTTATTTTGAGCCATATGCAGTCTCGAACATTTATATACATTTTGGGTAGAGAGATGTGATACAAGTAATATTTATGGCATTTCACAAGAATTGTCAATGTATCGGTAGTAATTGGTTACTTTTCATTTAGCTTAAAAATTCTTAATACTGCTAACTTACTTATTGCCTCTAGTAATTAAATAATATTAATTTATACCTCTTCTTAAACAAAACCCTGCCTACCTACTTTCTTTGACCCTGATAAAATCCTCTTCCTTCTATTCCTAAATCAACAGTCCATACAATTTTAATTGCTACAGTAGGTATGATTGCTTAATGTATAAATTTTGATTTTTGAGTGCTATATATTCTTATATTATTATCAAGGCTTTGATTTGTGAGAAATCACAAACACTTGCAATAGAGCTGTGGGACTACGATTCTGGCTTTCCTGGTATCCTCAATGATGATTTTCTCGGCAGGTCAATCTTCTTCGCTATCTGTCTTGTTTTTATTGTGAATATCTGTATTTAGTATTTGGAAATCTTTTGCTTAAAGCTTTTCATGCATGCAAATTTTATTTGATGTCAATGTATACAAATTTCAGATATTTCAAGTCTGATCTGATTGCTAAATGTCTTCTGTGTACAATATAATATATCTAACTTACATGTCTTGTATGTTAACATACATACCCACACCCTGATTTATTATTAAACTTTTTTAATGAAAATGTATAGATGTTCTGTGGACATCAGTATGGTAGCCCGTGAAGGAACGATGGATGTTTGGCTTGAACTCGAAGATGTGAAGAAAGGTCAAATTCATTTAAAAATGGAATGGTTAGGATTTTCTAACAACCCTGCAGAATTGAAAACAGCTATTGTCGATTCTATGCAAACTGGAATGGCTGCCGCTCTCTTGACTGTTCGATTGGATTCAGCTAAAAATTTACCGGTAAGATTTATTACAGTAATAAATTTGATTCATCCTACAAAAGATTTTAATCTGGGAAATGAGCTTTTGTCGCTGGGGAAATTCGTCATGTATATAAAAAAAGTTACATCCAAAGATATACCACCTCAACCTCATCTCTCAATCAGTGTAATGTAAACCCTATTTTGTCACGCCTCTGCCATGTGCGTAAACGTGAAGCACTATGCTAAATAGATCTCTCTATTTATTTATATACATAGTGATTTTGTTTTTAGTCCATCAATCAATGTACCTACTTCTTTACCACAACCCTCTCTACACTATATTTAGTACTAGTCTAAAATGTTCATTAATTTGATGTCTTTCTTGAGTTGAGAGCAAATACAATAACCATGCTTTCTTTGCCATATAGTGGGGTCACGGTAATTATTGTCTCACAACAGCCTGCTCGGGTTAGTGTACTTAAATTGCAGTACTAGTAAAGTAATTTCATTTATGTAGAACTTGATCAATTCGTTTACGTTATGGCTAAATTTACTACACCTTTATGTCGGGTTTAATGTTTTATCTCAGTTGCGTGTTTATTAACATAGAAATATTGTTAGTACTTCTTAAAACTAATTTGTACGTACAATTTACTTGTTTTGTTATTTATTACGCCTTAGCTATACTTACTAAATTATTGTTAAAACTATTTACAATCAAATTGCTAACGGAAAATTGATCTTTAACTTGTTTGTGTATCGGCTCTATTTTGTATGATTTGACACACCTTTCCATGCAGACTGGCTGTAACGTGTCTCTCTGTGATGAAAATTATTCTAAAATTGTCTGATTAAAACTACTAAAAACGGTTTCATTGACTCCCACTCCTATTTAGGTGCTTCAGAAAAAGCCTTCCGGAGGATTAGGGTTTAAAAGTTCACAGGTAATCTTATACTGTGTATCTTACGTATAGCTATATACTATCTGTATAATATTTAATATTTCTTATTTGTACTACAATTTACTTTACCAAAAATATTATTACTGTCTATTAATATTGCTGTCACATAATTATAACTTTTTATAACACCACAAGCTCGTAACTGAGTGTATTTGCAAGCAGCTTGTAATCTTGTTTATATCTTCGACTGTCTCTTTTAGCCTGTATCTTTATTACCTACACTAATACATCGTACAATTACACATGCACAGAACCTTATAGGGTTATAATGGATTTTTTGGGGGTTGGGTGGCTGATTTTTCCACAGCGATGAACATTAAGGTTAATTGGAATCTTCTCTTCTGGCTCATTGATATAATTTCGGTGGTTGAGTGACATATTGATTGGTTTGATGATTTGACCAAGACAACTTCATTTGAATGGCATATTTTTATTTCTGGGTTATAATCATGGGTTATATAATCTGATTAATATGCACAATGTTTTACGTATGAAATTAATTCTCTCCGGTTTTACCGGTCGAGTACTAATCAAATTCTTGTGAATGAATGCATAGATAATGAAGGAAGGTTCTAAGCCTGATCCTTATGCCATTTTGTCTGTGGGCAAAACTCAAAAGGAGTCTCAACCAAAAGACAAAACAACTGATCCCGTTTTCGAAGAAACTTTCCACTTCCTCGTGAGGAATCCTCTGACAGATACTCTTTTAATCAAGTGCATGGACAAAAAGACCAGTTTGGAACTTGGAGGCATTAAACAATCTCTTGATCTTGTTTACCATCGACCTGAGATGAAAATGGAGAAACAAATGTTTTCTTTGCATACAAAAAGTGAAGCTAAACTGGTATTAGATATGGAATTCAAAGTATTGAAAAAAGGTGCGTTCGGCACTTTTGGATATGATTCTGCTGAAGAGACAGAACCGGAGGAAGCGGCAGGAAAAGATAAAGCTGGCGGTTCGACCGACCCTTCTTCAAAGCCCCCACTTGAAAAACAAGCAAGTGCAAATGTTCCAAAACCGGAAGAGAGCGAATTACAACGTTCAGGTTCTATTCGATCAAATGTTAGCGAAATTTCACGCTCGAGCATGCTTCCTGCAGGTGAGCCCGAAACTGTTAGAGGGGAAGACAGGCAACCGTTATTGTCATCAGCTCCATCAAATACTCCAACTGATATGAAAATACGATTAACGATTCGTTACAGGTATTTCATTTCAATAATATTTGTATTGTAACTATATTAGTTTTTATTTTTATTATTTACAAAATTCAATGTGCTGTTTGATTTCTTATTGGTATAAGCTCTTAAGACTCTCTATTTATGTATGATATTTTTTGTGCCATTTAGTCAAACAAGCCAGCAGCTGGTGGTGGTTGTTCACAGCCTTGCAAATCTCCCGATAGAAAAGGAAGAGTTACCTGACCCATATGTGAAACTATATGTTCTTCCCGAAAGGAATAAGAAACAGAAAACGGAAGCACAGAAGGATCAATGCAACCCGGTTTATGATGAGAGGTTCGATTTCCCTGTAATTGATTTACGAGGAAAAATTCTGCAAGCTACGGTATGCGACAAAAAATTCATCCGCAGTTCTCCAAAAATGGGAGAAGTTTTGATTCCCTTGGACGATTTCCAATTGGGGAACACAGTTACAACTTGGTATCCACTGACCACATAAGGAACTTTACGTCTTATGACTTACATTACGCCATGAATTACTGATTACCACAAGCGTTACATTAACAAGAACTTTAGAGTTTAGGTAGATTAAATCGTGTAGCAAATTAAGCATCTTCAGCCTGCCTGTGTCTTGCACAACTTATACACGTTAATTCTTCTGCCAATTTTGCCATACGTATTATATATTACCAGGGAAGGATTACGGTTAATTTACATAGTAGATTATATTTGATTATTTACCCATTTCCAATTTTTATTATTATGAATTAATGTTATGCGTACAGTGACCATCATGACTAACCATTCAACGAAAATATTTACGAAACTTTGCATTACTATTTTCATTTTCTGCAATTAATTACTTGTTTACTAACTGTACGGTTAATGAAAGAGTTAAATACGTTAGTCTTAAGGGAATACTAATTGAATGTATGAATTATTAACACAGACCACACACTATGCAAAAATGTTTGAAGAACATTGTACCTTGGCCCACAGTTACAAATAATATACTGATGGTCATTTATGGTTGTACATATAGGTGCCTATAAAAATACATTAATAATTGTGAATGTTTTTCTCACTCCTTAAAATGATGCATTTTCCCAGTAATGAATACTGAAACGTTAGCTTTATAAATGGTTAAAAATTACATTTGTGATTTATTTAATGGAACCGGTAAATAGAATTGTAATGAATTACTTACACTAACATGTGCCTGTGTTTCTGTAATTTTGTTGTGAATCGATGTTATTAACACACTGTACCCGAGTACTTGATGTTTGGTGCTATAATTAAATATAAGTATTATAGATTGTTCCATATAATTATACATAGATATACTTAACCAACCTTACATTATAACCGTGTATTAGCTGGAATACTATTAATAAGTAATACTTGTAACAATCATCCTTTCAATATAGATTCAAATTGTAAATGCAAGTTCCTCGGTCCAGGGATTTATTAAATCCACCTCAAAATTTGGGAATTAAGGCTGTCGCAGTGTACTTTAGGAGAGCTTAACACTGCGAAATTCTGTAGTGAGATGATTACGGCTTAAGAATTAAAACTACTTTATGGACGATGATGGATAGGTGTGTACTTATGGATTACTGTAATGTACATGCATGTACTTATAATGATATAAAGGCTCTGTTAAGCTTATATCGGCCTTATACTTTATGAGATAACTTTGGTTTTAAATGATTATTATTTGCAAACGAAATATACTCTTGATTACAACTCGCTAATGAAATAATTATGCCTTTTCACTCTTACACAAATTGTATATTGAGCTAAACAGAATGTTTAATTTTTTCAATCAAGCTGCATAAATGATTGTGCTATGTGTTATGAAATAAATTTATGTATTAGGTTTTATAGAGTTAGATATATTTAGCTTAGATTTCAGATGTTATATCGTTATTCGGATGTGTGCTATCAGTGCTATGCATACAAGGTAAGGTATTATGCCTCTGTAGAATGTGTGCTTCCTGAAAAGATACTACCTATATAACATGAATGTAAACCGAGTTAAATAAATGCGAATTAAGATTTCGAAAATATATCGCAGTTTGCTTTTCTTATGTTTTTTCTTATGATTACGTATAAGGATATATTATATTATGTAGGTACATACACCATTTATCTTAACAAAATTTAGATATATTTTTTATCTCTGAGGCAAATTTCTGTCGAAAAAGTTTCCAAGGATGCCAATTACTTCCTCAACTCTGAGTCTGTCGAGCGGATCACTGAAATTTCCTCTGGCACTTGCGAAACCGTGGATCATGTCATCAAAACGGCGGTGTCCGCAGTTAGACCCAAATTTTTGCTGAAGCGTCATGTAAAATTGAAGCTAGAATACGTGAAAACGTGCAATATAATGTAATTCCCAACTCTCATTAAATATATAGTGTATATAAATAACGTTCTATTAGTTTGATTTCAATTCATTAATTTCATTTTGAGGGAGTTTATTTTTAAACACACATACCATGTTTGGTTCATCTTTGGATGGTAAAAGGTACATCGGGGATTGAACACCAAAAGCATCTTCGTCAGTAATCAAAGATGGATGGACTAAACCAGCAGCCTTAATTAATTCCGGAATTTCAGTTGCAGCTTTAGTGGAGACTGTTTCATACATGCATAAAAATAAGTTAATGAGAGAATATTTTTGCTACCAAATACATACTACAGTAACAAAATTAAACATTACTTAATCCTCCCCAGCAAAAGCCAAAAATTCCAAACTCGGTTATATTTTCTGTGGTGCGATAGTGGTCAATTACAGCAAGTGTGTCAGTTTTGACAGTTTTGTCCCAGTTTCCAGCGTCCTCAAGCCAGTCTATAATTTCCTGCAGGCTATAAACGAAAATACAATGTCGAAGACTCAAAAGACTTATTATTGAGACTTGAGATTGAAAATACCTGATCAGATGTAAAGCTTTTTATATTTAACATACTCATCAGGAGGAAAATAATTCTCGTCCCAGGCGGGTCCACGGAAAAAATCGGGTATTACGATTTTGAAGTCGAATCCGTCAGCCAATTTGTCAATTACTTGTTTTGTATTATTGTGGTTCCCAAAAATATCGTAAACAGCAATTAAAATTCTATTAGCAGTCTTATTCTCAGTTTCGTAGACAGTCATGTTATTCAACATGAATGTTGTGCCCGTAGGGGTATAGTTACTTTCGATTGGTTTTACATTTAAACATGGTTCTGGAAAAAGAGATAGGTCAAACACAGATTTCGAAGAAACGTTAAGTACAGCAAAAGCTGCCAAAACTGCCACGATGACAATGCTGAAGGAAGAAGCCATAATATTTACGATGCACTCAGTGTAAATCAGTGCAATTAGATTATTGTCGCGGACCAACAGAAAGTGATCTGTGTACACTTTTTTCGTTAACTCTTTATATGCATTTTATGAATGATATCAATTATTATTTTGCTTACAGTAGCTTATTTTGCTTATGTTTTTATCCACGATTAATTAAGCATGGTGGTTGTATTTATTTATTTATAAGTCATGTATATAACTAGTACCGTTATAAAACAGAATCATATCCTAATGTCCTTCCTTGTCAGACTTGGTAATTCCAGTTAAAATCACTAATCTTCTGATAACCCAAACCGTTTACTGGCTTCACTTGTGCAAAGTTAATTGCAAGCACATCAAAATTAAGTTAAAAAACATAAAGTCATTGCATGATATATATTAGCCTGATAATTAATTGTTAATGGTATGTCCAAGGGCGTAACTTGGATTCTGAAATGGGGAATCTGAGACGTTCGGGTGTAGGGGTCTCAGCAGTAAAAATTCAGCAAAGCTGTCGAAGCCCCCAAAGGCAAATGATTCCGAAATCTGTATAGTTCAACTATGACCAGCCCATTACGTGTATACACCCTTCAATGAAACTATTTATAATTTTTAAAGATATTCGGTTAAGACCTCTGTATAAATGAGTGCATATTTCCCTCTATTTCTGCGAAGAATTTCTAATGACAGTTAACTTAAATTATAATAAATATATATGCAATAGGAGGCAATGACTTTTTAAATAAGTTTATCGTCTTTATTTTTTAACGTTATTGAATTTCCGGTGGTAATAAAATATTTAGAAAAAACAAATCTAAGATAAGTTACGATCGAAAAATGGGCCAAGGATGCTGATAACTTCGTCAACTCTGAGTCTGTTAAGAGGGTTGTTAAAGTTTGCTCGGGCACCTGAGAAACCATGGAACATGTCATCAAAGCGACGGTGTCCGCAGTTGGTTCCGAATTTTTGCTGAAGCACCATGTAAAATGGCAGCTAGGTAATCAAATAAGATACAAATTAGAAACTTTCCCAAGGAACTTTTCCAGATAAGTCATCATTGTCATGATTGAAATTCATGTATTTACCATATTAGGCTCATTTTGGGAAGGTAAGAGATACATTGGAGCTTGAACACCTTCGGCTTCTTCGTTGGTAACAGAAGATGGGTGGACTAAACCAGCTGCTTTGAAGTCAGGAATTTCAGTGGCAGCTTGTGTTGCAACTGTTTAATTTAAAAAACATTGATGAGGTGAAAGTCGGTTTTATAGATCACTTATAACTTATGGAGGTTGATCCAAATCTTTTTTAGGGTGAAATACCTTTTCCTCCCCAACAGAAACCAAAAATTCCAAACTGTGTGACATTTTCAGTGGTTTTGTAGTGGTTTATGATAGCAAGGGTATCGGCCTTCACAGATTTGTTCCAGTTTCCAACTTCCTGAAGCCAATCTTGCAGATCTTGTGGGCTAAATGGATAAAAATAAATAATTTGTGGTTACACAATGTTTTATGATTCATCCATCATAATGACAAATAAGTTATAAATAAATATCCATTACAACGAAGACTTACTTTTCTGGTGGGAAATTATTTTCATCCCAAGCAGGTCCTCGGAAGTAATCGGGAATCACAATTTTGAAGCCAAAGCCATCGGCTAATTTGTCAATGACTTGCTTGGTATTGTTGTGCATTCCAAAAATGTCGTATGCAGCAATAAGGACTCTGTTGGCTGTTTTGTTAGCCGTTTCGTAGATTGTTTGGCCATTTAGCTCGAACTCAGTTCCTGTGGCTGTGTAATTGCTTTCGATAGGCTTTGCAGAAAAACAATGTTCTGGAACTAAATTGATATCGTACATCAAATCCGATGTTGAGGCAGAATGGACGACAACGGCAGACAGGACTGCAATAAGCACAATTTTCAATGAAAAAGCCATAATGCTTAGATGTACAATTTTAATATTGACTTTATTATCTTCCGGGTCTCACAACTGACTAAAAATCGATGCTTTTGTATGCCTTTTATATTCATGAATCTGAATGAAACGTTTTAAAACAGTTGTGGAACATAATTAAATTTTATCCCTTGGTGTCCTTGCCATCATTGGTAAAACCAATTGAAACTCTTTAAGCCATTTATCACAGCTATTGAGCTCAAAAATTTTATTATGCCGGAGATAATTAAATGTGTCTGCAATTGAATTAATAAATACATCACTGCAACTCTGCCTCAATTCATGTAGTAGTGCAACAATTACACCTGATTAATTCGAAATTAACTCAATCCAAGGACGTGCCGAGAGGGGGGCATTGGGACACATTGGCACCCCAAATCCAGAAAAAAATTGATTATTTAAGGCCGAGATCCTGGATACGCCCTTGACTCAATCAAATCTGACTAATACATGGCGGAAATAAAAAAGCATAAGGATGACTTTATCATTGTACTTATTGTTGACAGTTTGTTTACAGTAGAAATATAATACACTGTAAAGTTCGTATAATCTGTGTTCCTCAATTTAATATGGAGCAGAATCATATTCTCATACAGCAGTTACAAAAATGTGAACCAAGAGTAATAATAAAATATAGAAATCAACAGCAGTAATACCTACATGTACACAACTCATAAAAACAAATTCAAGTCACAAATCCTTAAGCACTTGAATTGTGAAAAATCCTGATTTAAATACTCTCATCGTAAATGCCACTCTGACAGACACCTTTCATACACGAACATGATGTATGATTAATTAAGCACATCTGTATTTTAGGGTATGAAATTCGGTATCACGTATTGATTTTACATAGTTCATGTAAAAGATACAATTTTTAATGTACACAGTTATTGAGTTTTTAGTCTAATAAATAAATATTCGTTTCCGTTATTTTTCATTCTGCATTATACAGTAATATAGGATTAGGTACTTCATCATGCTATTTTTAATAGTTACATCTACCTGACAGAGTGAGAAAATTATTAAGTACCTACATATGTATGTACTTTCATAAAACCTTATTTTTAGTCACATTTTTTTGTACATATAGCGCTTGGAGTGACTGATTGGAAGTCAAGGGCATATCTAGGATTCGGTAATTGTGAGGGCACTAAAAATCTGAATATCCATAAAACCATATAAAAATGGCTTTATTTGGGGCGCTGGGTCACAATATTTCTTTTTTCATGCCAGTGTGAGGTTCAAGCCCCCAAGCTCACTGAATATATATTACGCTCTTGTTAATCGCTAAAGAATAAGCAAAAGGAGAAATAAAAAATTATTTTGTTGGTAGTTGTATGTCAGAAAGAATAGAATACCTACAGTACAATACTAAAATTATCGATGTTATCTTAATGCTAGGTATGTAAATTGTCTGTTTTAAGCTACAGGATGTCTCTCTCGATATGTGGCTCCCGTCCCGGCTGAGGGCATTGTGCAAGCATTAGATTATTTGCAGAATAAATGTTTAACAAAATTCTTTTATTCAAGAAAATATAATTTTGTATTGCCTTTAATTTAAATTAGCAGTGAAAAATTTGCCAATAATTTCTATGACTTCACTGACTCGGAGAGCCACTAGGGGATCACTAAAATTCGCTCCAGATCCGGTAAAGCCGTGATTCATGTCATCATATCTTCTGTGACCACAATTACTACCGAACTTTTGTTGAAGAACCATGTAGAACGGAAGCTGCGTATAAATTATTAAAAATCAACTCGATGAGACTACATACATCAATTGTGTTCATACTGGTATACAACTGAATGATATAATCTTACATACCATGTTGGGTTCTCCTCTACTTGGCAGAAGATACATGGGTGCGTTAACATCGTTTGCTTCTTCATTGGTAACAGAAGACGGATGGACCAAAGCCGCAGCTTTAATTTCAGGAACCTCTGTTGCAGCCCTTGTTGAAATTTTTCCTCCCCAGCACATTCCATAAATTCCAAACTCTGTAACATTTTCAGTACTCTTAAAGTGATCGATCACATTCATCACATCCGTTTTCACATAGTTTTCCCAGTCCCCTCTGGTATTTACGAAGGAAATGAGTTCTTCAGGACTGAAAAAATGCAACAAAAAGTTAAAAATTCAATTTCAACAAACTTAGTGAGATTTTCAAACAATATTTTGGTTTAGTTTACTCATTGAGTGGAGAATTGCGAATATCCCATGAAACCGATCGAAAGAAATCGGGCATAACAAGACGGAAACCGTATTCTGCAGCAATTATGTCTGCCACCTGTTTTGTATTATTATGGTATCCTCTAATGTCATATGCGACGATAACTACTTTCTTTGAAGATCTGTCCCCGGTGTCGTAGATAGGTAGGTCTCCAATAATCCAGTTGTCACCAATGGGAGAGTAACCAGATTCGACAACCTTGGCATTTTTACAATCGTGGCTCACGAGAGCTGGATCTAAGATTTTCTCTTTCGAATGTACACATGATATACAAAAAACTGCAAGCAGCAGATATGTTTTGTGTGAAATCAACATTTTAACAATTTAAATGCTTTCTGGTGAAGTTTGATTGTTCAAAGTTGAAGCAACAATGAATATATTTTCTATGCCTTTATACTTATTTGTACATGATTCGGAATACGTGAAGCAAGGTATATTGAAGTTGTTTCGTTGATACTATCAATCATGAAACTATGCATTAATAATAATCTAGCTGATTTTTGCCGAGTTATAAATTATATTTTATTATGACTGGTCAACATGAACTTCACTTTTGCCGTATATTCAGTATTGCAGGAATAACACACAGGTGATTTAAAAAATCACTACTAGCAAGGTTGAAAGAATCAATTGATTATAGGTACAATAAAATTTTATAATTATTGAGTATTATGATATGATATTACGTGCTTAATAAACATTTATAACTGTTTACATTAACACGGTGTTCGTGGCGTGTAATTCCGATTTTCACTATCAGTATATATACTTGCAATATTTTTAATGATTTCATAAACATTAAACGTAATATGAAGAATTAATCTTCATAATATAGGTACAGTTAGAGGTACAGTTAGAATTGTATCAGTATTTCGTACGAATTCATACGACTTCAATTGATTTTATACGATTTCATACGATTTCAAAAGATTTCATACGATTTCAAATGATTTCATACGATTTCAAATGATTTCATACGATTTCAAAAGATTTCATGCGATTTCGTATGATTTCGTACGATTTCAAATGATTTCATACGATTTCAAATGATTTCGTACGATTTCAAATGATTTCATACGATTTCAAATGATTTCGTACGATTTCAA
>JABASD010002048.1:0-30774 GCA_019776165.1 Pogonognathellus flavescens
GCCATTGTTTGTATCCTCGTCTTACCTCGTGAGGTCCCGTAGGACTGCTTGATGTTAGTTTTTCTTGTTGCATCCTCTTTGCTTGGTTTCACATTCACATACCACACATTTGTATTTTATGGTGCATTTACAACACAAGAGTCGGTGCGCTCAGGCTCACATATTAACTTTAGTGTCTGTCATGCCATGCCATTTCTTATCCCACCAGGTAGCAAAACGTGTAATGAGTCAAGAGATTGAGTTGAAAAGATGATGCGATGTGAGAGAAAGAGGCTGCGAATGAGATAAGAACTTGTCCATTCGAAAATATTTAATTTTCCAAACGCACCAAGTCCAAGAGTGGATAAAACCAAACCGAAATCAACATTCAAAGAAGATACAACCAGACCTGACTGGAGTTCTACGTGTGAATTAGAGTTGGCCCCTGCTGTGACAGAGAAAAGAAGAAAATAATTGAAAATCTTATAATTAGGACAGCATTTTAAATACAAACAAGCTTGCAGACTGAATCTGTATAACTTGCATTTCTTCTGACATGACAATAATGATGTTTTACTCTAGTAATTAAGTGAGAATCTGCAATACGTATGTGTAAGTACGACCATTTGCAGCCAGGCAAGTAGCCACGCTGCTGCTGGTACTTACAGAAAGTAAGAAACAACTAAAGGTTACAATTCATGTAATAATTCATTACATCTGTACTTTTCTGCTGATTGTCTATAGTAGTACTGGGAGAAAATTCAATGCAAGACACGATTATTACTAATAAGTAAGTTTGCTTTGCTTTGCCCCAGAAAACCTACTCAGCTTCAGCAGTATGTTGCGTATGTTTGTAGGAAAGGTGCAATTACATTATTATTAAATCTGCTACTGTTGTATGTATGTATGTTATCTTCACATTCATTCATTCAGTAACAAAGTAACGAACCCACAATAAATAAAAATGAATCGTTTTACAGATAATAATTCTTGTTTGATGTAAAGTGACCATCAGGGTAGATAACTGGCTTTAACGCGATGTAACTAGCAAAGTAGGAGAAAAAGAGGAAAAGTCAAAGTAACTAGATTAGAGCAAGCAAAGAACGTGTTCGTGAGTGTCGTGTTATTCTGCTCAATGTGGCTACAAATGGTGGTTGTATATCAAAACAATATCATAACATTTCCAAACTGCCAAGCATAGGTTCATCTTCATGCCAATCGAACGGCCATCGCTAAACCTGTCGGTTCACCAATCCTACAGAGCTACCCTGAAATTAAAATAAATTAGATTAACTATGAAGAACATTGTCAGTAAAAATGAAGTGAATTAGACCAATTTTCAATTCCATATAAAGGCAACTTAATAATATCTCTTGAAATGTTTGAACAGAACAATTCACGTCAGGCTTGCATTATTCGAACATGCCAGTCATGGAAATATGCAACACATGTAGTAATTCTATGTAACATCAATGTTTTTCATACATGCACCATATACTTGTACAGACTTTGCATGCACAGGTAACTTATTAACACCTACTTCATTCATCAATAATTCTTCGAGTAATCAATTTTTATCTCTCAGCTCATAATGTTGAGCAAAATATCGATCCAGTAGATTATAATCTGATTCAATCAATTTTTGCATATTAAGTAACCTCATATACATCGTATTATAGAAAGTTATCATCAAAATATTACACCTCCATCATTTTATGGATATTTGATATCTTTGAATTCATTTGGCAGCAGAATTGATGACATTTCCTCATATTATCCAAGCAATAAGGAAGTGAAATAACATTCCATAGTGAGATTCATTCCTTGAATTTTAACTGCACTACTGCAGTCTGTAGAATTACGGTGAATTGGCATGATTACATTTTCCATGTAAAAATATCACAGCTTGACTATAAAATTATATTAATAGATATATACATAAAGTGTGAATCCTGGTTGCGTGCTACCCGAAAGGCAAGTTGGAAGCTAAAATGTCCTTCAATTGCATTTTAATGACTTTTAAGGAGAAAAATACCAACTCGCTTCATTCTTTGTAAAGGAAATTAAACAAATCGATGACAGCTCACAATGAATAAAACCATGACCATCAGACAGATTTACTTAGGAGTATGTACAAGGGAATGATTATGATGTATGACAAACAAGTATGAAAATAGGGCGAAGTAAGTTGGGCAACATTTTTGCACTTACCTATCTGTAGCTCCTACTCTTACAAACCTGACTTACCCAGTCAGACTTACTGAATACTATCTCTACAATTTAAATATTATGTACTTATTACCATGTGCAAAATAAGAGATTACTTTCGTTAATGGACGAAACGAAGAATATGAAATTAATGTGCAAATTAGAAGGCATGGGAAAATGATGATATATATTTTGGCACACCTGTGATACTGCTTTAACACTTCATGTATTCACCTAATGATATTACCTCGAGTATCCATATTGTAGAGTATATTACAACATGTTTCATAATCATATACTAGAAATGGATATTTACAAGATGAAATCCACGGGGTATTACTTTCAATGTGATGTCACTATTTATTTCTATTGCTGAGCAGGCTAGTAGATTCCAAAGTTGAAATTTAAAGGAGGAGATTCAACTGGGGAAGTCTATTTGATTTCTTCTCATCTCATTCAAAGTGATGAGATACAAAGGCTTTTGTCTTTACTTAATCAAAAAATGCTTCTTCATTTTTTTAAAAGCCGACAGGACGGGTATGCATGGTGTAATACTTTGTAGGTAAAAGATATACTATGGGAACACCATTGTGCTGTTGTGATGTGCATGTGGAATCTTCGAGGTTTAAACTTCTCATTAATTTCAGACATTCTATCTTTAATGAAAATGGGCTTACAAGATTAAGGCCATGCCATACTCACTCCTTCAATCTAATTTATCAAATATGTAATATCCAATAGCTTTGAATGTCTTTAGGTAGCTGTTTCTTATCAGGGTATTATTATGTGTGTATGAGTGTGCTGGATGAAATGAAACCACGTGTATTAATGTCTAATGTGTAATATAACAGTAGTAAGCTCATTTTTTCCATATGCATATGCAAAGAAGTAAAGAGATACCTCCCAGCTAGTCAAATGTAAGAGGAAGGCTCTCCTTCGGCTCGCTTTAATAGCTAATATAATAAAAATGAAAAAGTTGCCACGTCTTAGTCACAAGTAAGTCCATGTCGGCAGCTTTTCAAGATTCTTTTCAAAGGATCTCATCGGTGAATCTTTTTGAGACAACAACAACACAACATGAAAGAATTAAAATGAAATGGTTATAGCATAGCTAAATAGTTATAGCTATAATATGCAAATGTATTCCTTGCTTTACCCTCCTCCACTACCCTGCTTCTGTTATAAAGTCGCTACGTACGTGGCATTAGTACTAAACTATTCAGACTTTCCTGTATGCACAGTCTTTGTTGCATTGTATTAAATACAGTCTCATTGCAAAGCAAAGCTTACAGATAAAACAGTAATGAGGCAGTGAGTAGACTATTGGATTACCGATGTCATGAATATGAATATTACCAAGCTAAAATATAATTATTGCAGCCACCATTACCAAGATGTATCTATGCAGTCTCAGTAGCTCAGCACCTACTTATTTTTCTTAGTAGCAGTATAGCCACAAGCTAAGTCACATAATAACTAAAAATAATATGCTTGTCCATAATATCGCAGCTACACAGTTGATGAAATGTATAAATGTAATAATTAACATACCAAAGTAGTTATGATACTAGACCTATAGGTATTTAGGTATCGTAAGTATCAATCCATGCTTAAAATAATTATTGTAATGACAATGGAATTATATCTTGATTTGTATGCGTATGGTCAAAGATATGGACAAAGAAAGCAAAGAAAATCTATGCTATGTCTCGGTCCTCGGTGGCCTTGTATTTATCTCTGTATGAATGATTATTGGGAGTAAGCAGGGTAATAACAATTAAGAGATAAGGTTAATATTACAACGGAAATGTAGGAGTAAGGAAGGACAAATCGCAAATCCATGTAAAAGTCTCGATCCTGTTCCAGCAATTAAAAAACCAAATAAAAATGCCAGTCTCACATTTCGTTTCCCACCGTTATTTAGCGTGGAACCTTACCGAAACTGTGGTACCCAGGCCTTGGGTTGGCAATAATCTGATTACCTTCTAGTCTAAATGATTAGGAATTATATAATAAAGCCCAGGGTTAAAGGAAAATCACAAGATGCAATTCCCAGATTGTTTCATCATCATTAGGATACTTATGTATAATAATGCAAAAATACGTTTCATGTATACATACAAAGAATTACTGCGTAGTTATTTGCCTATTATTGTCGTACGGACAATTTTAGTGTATAGGTAAGTGTAACTGAAAACCAGACTGAATATTATTGTGTATATAAAAGAAGTGTAAATGCAATGCGTGACATAAACCCTTTCTCGGAATTGAGCATTAGTAATAAATGCATGATGCTCTCCTTCGCTTCTCGGTTTGCTGGAATAGATGCTGACCAGCAAGTACGCTGCCAATGTACATAAATAAGCAAGGCAAAAATTATCAATTGAAACTGTATGTCGTGTCTGTGTGTGTAGGTGACAGTATTGTTAACATAACTGTTATGCTGACAGAATAAATTATTATATATACACCAGGCTTACGTTGTCATCGCCTTTATTGTTTTTCCCATCGAAGAAAGTGCAATGTATATGATGCGTTAGATCATACATCTCTCTCACTCCCATAGTATCCCATACTACGGAGAGTCTCTCTGTGTATTATGTATAATTTTATTAGGGACTTTATTAGGGCATATTTCATAGCACACCGTCCAGGCACCATCATAGCTGTTTGCTATGTGCTTGGAATTGACTTTATGTTTGAAATTTGCATTACAGTTTCCCCTTCCTGGGCCATTTTTGTCATGGTTTGACTTACCAGTTTTCCAGAAAATGAATTAGGTAGGTGCCTTCTTAAGCTTTGCAATGATAAAAAACGCTGCTTACCCAAATCATTCCCGGAATTCAAAATAGTAGTTTTTAGCAGTCCGAACAAGGAGTACTCTGCTTTTGTAGCATAGGTATGCAAGTGTGGCGAAGAAAAATCTAAATGTAAACTTTATAATAGTAATTTATCTTATACAAAATTGTACTTGATAGCATCAAGTATTTTAGTAGACAATGATGTATGTGTATATAATTAATTTGTTTACTTATTTTTGTAAACATACTTTCAAAAATTATTTTATTCATATACGTTCGTTACTGTTAAGAAATGTGTGCGCATTGCGCTAACACATGGTTGGACATGTTGACATTAAAACAATTTTTGTAAACTTGTCGTTTGAAATGTCGTCAATCAATCAACAGAGAAGAGAGTGACAAATGTTTTATTAGAATTGAGACTTACACGCTATGCCGATGCATACAGAAATATCTTGAGTTACATTTTTATTCATTTAAGCAAGAAATATAGATCGTCCTAATAAATACTTAATCTCACTTTGTAATTATATCTAAAGACTAAAGACTACAAACCAAACTTTTTCCACATCAAGCGTAAGTGATAACTGATAAGATCTAAACTACTTATCAGCAGAAATATCTCGGAGGCAAATGCTAACTACAGTACTCGGTAGGTACCACAGATATAATACTATATATACTTACTACATCCTATGTATCCTATGAACAGACCCTTGATCCCCACTCCATGTTTAAGTACTACCTATTACTAATAACTACCGTCCTGGGGAATCTTGCATGACAAATACCTGATTGATCTGAATTTAAAACATAAGTTGTCCATAAAAGGTCAAGTCACAAGTTGTCCAAATCAAATTTTCTACATAAGCATTGCATTGGTGGAATAGCAAGAGCTTTTGTAACAGTCAATGATTCAATGCTCAGCCAGAGGATTGGCTTGTGTCAATTGACACGCAGGTCCGCAGGTTTACATTAAATTTGTTTCATCGTCCAGTTCAGTAAACAGATCAGACAAAGTCAAACCACTTTGGGAATTGTGCATAGGGACATATTTTAACAACACGTAAAATAGAGAAGAACAAAAATCATACCATGCTAGAATTTATCATGACGTGAATTTTTACTATGTAAATATAATAGTGGTGTTCTCAATCAACGTGTGTTATAATATCTGTACAGACGGTTGAGTGCTTTTGTTGACTGGTCAGTTCTGTTTATTATTTTTGAATTTATATCTTCGGTTAGATTTGCAGATGGCTGTATAATATACATAAAGTAAGTATACTCATGCACTGGAAAAAGTATATAGATAAGATACGAACTTTGCTTGATAGTAGTATTACAGTGGTATATATACTTTGGCAATACATAAATAATACACAGCAAGCCATAATATAAATACTATAAATAGATACAAATTCCAATACAATACACATCCATAATAATGCCATATTATATCTTTGGCTCTATCTCAATTCTCTCATTGAGACTCTCAACTCGCACTTGTGATGGGATTGTATGAAGATACCCGTGGGACTGGAGTTTCTTTGATTCTTCCATTCGTTTTACGTTATGTATTTACTATGGGACATAAAACTTGATAGTGTTATGATGAGGTAGCAATCTTGATACAAAATATTAATGTTTTGCTAACATCAGCTTTAAACAAATTACAGTACGTTCCTAATGCATTATGTAAAGTTAAAGCTTTGCCTCTAAATTAGATACCATAAAAATATCAATAAATGTTTACTTAGCTCTGCATTGGCTTTTTGAGTCAATTGTAAAAATGTACATTTTGAGTCACATGTAGTATAATGATATTTTATTGCAACCAACCTTTTTAAATGGGCACACAGTATGCCCAACTTGTTACTGCCATTGTATTGCGAGAAATGCTATTTTCATCGCTTAGAACAATATCAACCCTTATTCTAGGGCATCTAGCTAGGGTGATTTATTATATGAATAAAGCAAGTAGGTAACACGTAAGTTGAATTTTAACAGTGAAATTTATATTACCTAAGTGTGTCAGAAAAATATGTATTAATCATACACTGAAATGCAATGTATGTAAATGCGTTTTATTGTGTAATACAGTAATTTTGCACGTACGCCAGTGACTTTTATAAGCATAGATACAAAATCCAGAGCTTTTAGCTAGCAAAACTGACTTGTCTCGCCATTTGATACTTGACACAGGACAAAATATAAGAGCAAATGAGTCATCTTTCTTGAGAGTGCAATTCTGATTCCTCATAATAATCTAAGAGCTAGATGATGACAGAAGTAGCGATAAGAGTTACTATTATAGGTGCACACAATGTACTACCTATAAAACGTATGTGAGATATGGTGACACTACAAATGTATTAGGACTAGGAGTATCAGTATTTCTGTCTTTCAAACTGGAGGCTTGGCTTTAGTTATGATTTTGAATACTGCGTATTTTCTCTACAACTTTGAATGTAAACAATTGCCGGAGCTATATGGATCCATCGCATATATAATTCCACTGTCAAGAAAAGAACATCTCATTCGAAGCTGTTATCTCGACTGGAAAACTTCTACCAGGGAGAAACTTATTATTACCAATCTGTGCATATATTTGCAGGTTGGCCGTTTCACCTTCAACATTACCTATTATTATCCAACCTACTGACCATCAACCACTTACTGTCTCACGCGTGTACTTCACATAATAATCAACTAAATACAACAGAATTCTTTATTATTGCAAAATATCTTTAATTAACCTGAGCAATGATGTGCCTTGATTGGTTGTCCACGTTGGCCACGATCGGTGACGGTAATCACTTAACACCTCTGCAGAGAAATTATGAGTACGCTTTAACCAGGGGCTTTCCTACACCAGGAACAAAAGAAGTTTTTGATGCAAATCTCTATTCCAATATGTAAGTGTATATTTCCCAAAAACTCACATACTTAAACTTGTTTACTGCATAAGCTCGTGTTTAATGATTTCATTGATGAGACTTTTTATTTTTTTGTTATTGCAAGCTTTAGCTTCTATTGTGGTATACATACATAAAGTATGTATACAACAAATATGAAGCGTGTGTGTGAATTTGCATACATTTAGGTATGCAATTGCTTCATTGTAAAGTATAACTAATATTTTAAATTGCAGGTTTCAGACGAGCAAATCAATTATGCTAACTGGAGTCAGCTTTTTTGGCCCTGCTGAGGTGGAAAAGACCCATTATCTTGTTTACGTTGAGATTCGCCAGATGAAAGGAAACAAGATAAAAAAGTTTGTCATGGAAGACTTTTGGGAAGCTGCTGAAGCACAGAAAGGCTACTCGTTCCGCGTCAACTTCAATAAGCCTGTATTTCTCAAGAAAAAAGTCGTCTACGATATTCGCTTCCAAATTAAGGTACTAAAAAAATTATTTTACTAAATGAAATTAGTAAGCGTGTTTAATTGAATAATTCACACACGAGTATTTATATAACAAATTTATTTTCTTATAGGGACCCGAAACTGAGTATTGTGTGGATCTCAACCATTATAACACTGTGGGAACCTACAAGGAAGTTGTTTGCTTCAAATTCCTTGCCAAGTCAAAACAAATGGCCGAAATGTATTTCAAACTAGCTTGACAATTCAGGTACAAATTAAAGATTGATCATTTTATATAAGCATAACAATTTTGAGGTTTATTAAACCTACATTATGTGGAATTAATATTTCAAGAGAAAAGTAAATATAAGAATGTCTGGTTTTTTACAGGGACAGTTCTTGTGCTCTCTGTCTGTCGAAGCTATTCCAATGGAAACGTTTCAGATGACGTACACTTCTCATGATGCTTTTGCTTAATCTATATGTATACTTATAACATTGTCAATTTTAGATCTTTAGTCTCAGTTCATTATTTGTGCGACCTTACGGAAACGTAGTATTACTATATGATTGTTGTAGCAAAGTTACCAACTATTATATACCTATAGCTTTATTTATAAGTATAACAGTGCACTGTTTGCTGCCAATCACTTACATAAAATATTAACAGATCTTACCATGTAGAATAGAAACTAACAATAAGTAACATCTTTAATGTTTAAGGAATGAAAAGCATCATCTTACATAAGAAAACTAACGCTGTAAATATACTTACAATATTGCTAAGTGCGTGCCACATTGAACTTTAAAAATGTTGTGTTTTTGAATAACTGGCAAAAGCAATAGTTTAAGGTTTCTATGAATTTACCTATTATTTGTTTTACAAAACTAGACTGTTTGTCATAGACATCTCATTCAGCCTTATTATCATTTAATATTCCTAAAACACACAACTGTAGTAGAATAATTATAACATCTTAAGCATATACCTATCTATTAGCTATTCTACATTAAACAATGTTCATTAGTAGAATAATACTTATAGTAGAATAGTAGAAGAAGTAGGTATACAATAAAGCAATGTAATTGTGTGACTTGGTATAAGTGGACCACGAGCTTAATTTAGTCAGGACAAGCAATTCAATAAATGTTGTGCTCTCTATAATGTGTTTTTATTTTCATTATATTTAGCATACTTCATAATGATATGCGTTAGAGAGCGAGAGACCAGAATTGCATATATATTGCAACAATATTTCAATAATAAACCTATTACTGATAATTGAATTGCATAAAATCATTAAAACTGATAATCAAATAATTTATTTATATATAAATATATATCTGTATTGTATATACACATTATATCTTTTCAGAAACCTATTATTAGGAAGCGAATCTGCATGAACGCACATAGGTCTGATAGGTACATTACAGCAAGACAACGTGGCAAGTGACAACATAGAAACGGTGAATTGACAAATCCACGAAGTAGTAAAAGTGAATGGTAATTTAAAACAAGTTGTTTACGATCCTCTATATACCGAAAAGCAATAAACATTCAGTACAAATATTATTTTCGGTTTGATAATTTTGATAGCTTTAATGGAATTTTCACTAAGTGGAAAAATACGAGGAACAAATAAGAATTTGGCTTTATGAATTTCATTGGAAAATCGTTCAAGGTTACATAGCTAGCTCATTAAAACATGTAAAACATAACACGACACAATACTGTATTCATGCAACACCACGGAAGTTGGATCGTCATACGCCTAAGCTTTACTGACCTAGTCTAATACCTATATAAAATGGTAATGGTTATTATTACCAATGTAATTGTTTTTTCAATGAACAAACATCACTTAGCTGGTAATATGCATTTGAAATGTAAATCAGCTTCTACTCTAAGATACATAGTCGTACATACGGACAAAACAAAGATAGGTAGTATTCACTAGATGTGGCAACGAGCCGAGTTTGAGCAAGATGCGAAGAGTGTTTAAAATGTACTATGAATTCTAAACTTAATATTCGAAATTTTAGAGGAAATTTCGAGCTCGAGCCGGAATTTTTGTTACCAAAACGAGTTCCAGCCGAGTCGGAAAATTTCAGCTCGTTGACACCTATGGTAATGATTCAAACTCTAGAGAGACAAAACAAAGAAACAAATCTTGTTGACATCATTGATGACAAGGGTGACAAATTTGATAGACTGGACTGACTGGAATGGAGTCATAATGTTGTTCTGAAGCTTAATAGAATTATGAGAGGTCACACTCTGACACAGCAAAAACCGTTTAGACTTTCTTGACATAGACAGTGAGACAGTGTTCCATTCATTCTCCGTCGCAGTCACTTTAAGGTTTTATGCTGATACAAACAACAACAAGTTGTAGTACATAACTATCGCTCACTCACTAACCAGAAATATCTAGATGTTTCTACATTAAGGATGGAATATCATTGATGATGATGCATAGTAGTAAAGTAAACATTGTACACAGTCGCGACGATAATAGGTAGGTACGAGGTACCAGAAAAATATTTTCTCTCGATATTTCTACACACATTAGTTGTAGTTCGCTAATAAACACCCTTTACTTTATAGTACAACAACTCGACTCCCAATAAGAAACTTTGAAAAAACTGTCTATTCAGAAATGATAAGATTTCAAAACAATTGGACACATGAAGAAAGTAATCCTTTGAGTTACTTTCGGCAGCCCAAATTAAAAGATTTCTTAACGTCTATCCATTTCAACCAACATCAATAATTCTCGGTAAGAGCGACTACACATTACTTAAATAACTGCCCTACTAATAGTCTGAAAGAGACCGCACTGTCTGTATTCTGAGTCCGAAGCATTTTTACTGACAGGCTATGACAGGAAAGCAATCTTACAAATAAGTATTACAACTTCAACTTTACTCACATCTCACAGCAACACAAAATACAAACTACTACAACAGAAATATGCGCAGTACCCCTAATAAGCATCGAGTATTATTCTTAAAATAATTACTCAGACATGATGATGATGATGATTATACAAGGGCTCCAAATACATCTCGTGCTTTCCACCCCTTGATTTCAGTCTCGACGTTCAGTCACATACACTCATAGGAACCTGGAGTACAGTAAAATACAATCTAGTCGAAATTACACGCACACGTAGGCAAGGCACCTACATTGAGACAAGTAACTACTCGCATCATCTTCGTGCATGTATAAAGTATTAATATAATATTGTGCACCAAGGGCTGAGATATTTCCAGCATAGCATGAGATTTCTTTTCTTTCCTGCTGTAGCATCGCCATAAAAAATCGACTACCCAGGAACACAGTAGTGGTAGTACTGGCACTGCACTTAACAATGGCCTAAATAAATATATCTATAATATAAGCCTTAAAATATTTCACCACGTCATATCATCAGTATTCAGAAACAGATTATACATATACTCATTTACCAAACTTATTAAAGGTATGCTTGGTTCATATTTTTTGTGCGACATTTCAGAATTCTCACTTTACCCGGATTGTTTATTGTTATGAGGAATGAATGTGGTATTCATATAGTATAGGTACGTATAATTCTTCAATTCTCATTGCTAATAATGCACTCTCTCATGTAAGTACACTGTAATTATGTACAGTTCATTAGTATTTATTAGCTACTATCCCAAAGGCAGTACTTAAGTATCTATGATATATATTTAAGGATTATTTTGCTATGGATATCAAGAATAGCACTGTTTCCTAATTAGTAGAGTAAAGACATAAAGCATTGGCATGAAATTGTGAGCACTATTCATTTGAAGTCACTTCTCAAATACAACGCAACGTAGCAAAATAATTAATACAATCAGTGGTGCATCATTTACCTGCATGCAATGTTGGATAGTGAGAAATATGTATGTGGAAGTTTTATTATGTTGGACATTTAAATAAACAACTTTGTTACTTTCGAATCGAAAAATAAGAATTAGAATGAATGTTAAATCATAAACGTACTAACTGTATATTTTATGTGGGAGAAAACAATGAGATAAAGAGAAGACGATGCGATGCTGTATGTACATTAAACAAATCAAAATTCTTTAATTTTTTAGGTATATAGAGTATAGATCTTATATCTTAATAAAATATGTCTAGACTATATTATATATGATTGTAATAATGTTACTAGTAGATATGTTATGGTATAGGTAACATTGCTTTACCGAAGCACACAGTACAACTACGCAACCATGATCTTCTCATCATATCATCTATCAGGTTAAACAAAGGCTAATGAGAGTACTTTGTTGAGAGTTTCCCCTTTATCGTGACTATCGAAAACCATTTTTAGCATTAACAAAAAACTTACCTACTTTCTCTGTCTGTTTTAAATGCATCACGCTTCATGGTCGACTCACGGGAAAACAAACAAATGTAATCATATCTTGCATCATAAAATAAACGACGGTCTCAGTCTATTATTAGGTACAAGCCGCGAACCCAAGAGGAATGAGGAAAGGGAACTGTAATACCAAGAAATCTAGAAATACGGTTGAGCTGGCTCTAGATTTCTTGTGTAATACCTTAACTACCTGTACTCATATCTTTATTTCAGAATGTCCACTTTATCTCTGATACCTATACTACACGTAACATGACATTCCATTGCATAAATCCACGCAAGCTATCAGGATCATGCAGTGAAATCAGGTATGTGCGAGTAAAATTAATTCTCATGTAGTTCCTCTTCCACAAATGTATTACTCACTTTCTAAGCCTAAATTCATCAGATTGCAATTACAATAAAGTTTCCTTAAAAAGTTGCTAAATAACAGTCTCGTTCCTTCATTCACAAATTTTAAACGTGTACACAATCTCATGTGTAAGTATGTTTTGTCTGGGATACTTAAGAGGTGAACGAATTCATAAGGTCAATAAGGTACGTCAGAGTTAATGAATTAATGCAATAGTAGAATAGAGAGATGAGAATTACGCGTATTGTATAGAAAGTTAAGCACACTATGACATGTAAAACTGAACATGGACAAATCAATACCAAAAATACCAATGTTTCTCTGTATAATTAATGTCTTTATTTTTAATAAATAGGTACTAATCTGTAGTATTAAATTAAGCATGGTTAAACGGTACACTGAAAGCATACACACTCTCTCCTCCAAGAAAACTTTCGATTGAATTTGGAAATATAGTGTAGACATTTAATTTGAATTTTGATACTGGTGAAGTCTTCTCAACCACAGCTTCCAATATTTGGACACTTCAAAGGGATTCAAGTAAAAAGTTTGAGAATTGTGACCGTCCTCGTAAGCAATTACTATAAGACCTTCTGTGATCTAGAAAGTGAACACAAGTAGTAAGTAATTAAAGTACATACAGTTAAACATGCATAGTATAGTTAATTGCATGTGCCGCGCTGCCGCGTAATTACTAACATCATCAGATTCGATACGATCTCAGTTGTCTATTGCAATTCATTTTGAAATTCAACGAGAATCGAGAATTTCAAATGTAAGAAACTTGAATTTATTTGTAAGCTTCTGAGCATTCTGACTGCTAAGCACAATGTACTAGCTTACTGGATGGACTGATAGAATTATATTCTTCCAGTAGGTGTGTATATACTTGCATAACGACTAAACTGAATCAGTTCCAGACACCGAGACAACCTAAAATGTGCTATAGTAAGGATATTAATCATGGAACAGCCAGGCTGTTAAAAAGTAAAGTTATAAAATGAATATTCATTCGTTCCAAATATGAGTGCAGCCGGTCACGAATTCGATTGAGCTTGGAATGTGGATGTAAGTTGGGATGTCGGACTCTTCTGGACTTCAAATTAAAGGGACTTGAGATTTCATTGAATATGAGGGACGCTTTTATTACCTATATAAGAAATTAACTGATTGTGGAAAAGTGGAAACTACTGTGGAAACTAACTTAAAAAACATTAATCTGAAAATGAGGTAATCAGTATCAGGCAAAATTAATTTCGAATTGGAAATACAACCCCTACAAACTAATAACATAATAATAATAATTACTACATTGTAATAAGTTCATAAATATGTAATGGACACCTATATACTATCAGATCAAATAACAATTACTGTACTACTATTAGTAAAGGGGTAACATTAAAGATACATTACAGTAGTGCATTAAGCATTTTAATTAAAATCGTAAGTCGGTAAAATGCTTTCACGTTGGCTATTAAATGGAGAACTGAAGCACACGCTGCTAATGTTTAGTTTTTCATATGGGTTTATGGTTTTAGTAATTTGCATGAGATACACACATACCTTTAATGAGTAATTCGGATCGTAATTGATAGCCCCAATGTAAGCTGCAATTTGTAGAGGCGTATCGTATGTCAACGAGATGAATGGTTTCGGCTTTTGCGAAGTCTTCCAATCTATTACGACTAATTTGTTCCTACGTGATACCAAATAAGACAACATTAAATCAAAACACACCAGTATGCACCAGATTACTTTACTACATACTACCATGAGTCTAGTCTAATAGAATAATATTCAGGCAACATGTCTATTTAAAATTTAAATGTAAAAAAGAACACACAAGACATAAATGAAAATTGATAGTAACTTTTGTACAACTGATTCAATGTAATATTATTACTATGTAGTACGCCCCCACATGAAGTTGATTGAATTGACAAGTGACATGTTCAATATGCTTCTACGTCATACTCGCCACAATTTCATTCACAAGTTGCTAACATTAGTAAGAGAAAGATGACATAAATGGTTAGGGTTACAGAAATATTGAGATTTGGCTAAGTATAATTGCATCATGCGTTTCAGTCATATAATAAAAAGTGTAAAGTTCAGAATCCTTATTGCTCGATTTGTAGTACGGGACGGAGTACGCATACATAATATGTATGCGTACATATTATTTATTATGTAGATAGGGTTAAAAACAGCGTACGGTGCAAATTGCTGTCTAAGTGGGCGCAAAATAAAGCGCAGAAGACACGAATGCAATAACAAAAATACAATTAAAAAATTCATGAACCCATCACGGGTTCATGGATTTCTAGGGTTATAAACAAATTCATTCCCCTGTGGCGCAACAAACGTGCTAATTGGTAAATTACTGTCCTAAATGTATTGTAAGTATCAACAAAATATTATTCTGTACATACGAGCAAAATTACTCCAGAAAAACAATGCTCAGAGATACCCATACTTAATAGCATAATACCGAAACTAACAATAAGTCTGAGTAAATAATATCTCATATTTTTAATAAAAGTTCAGCACTTTTACATGACATAATCAGAATAATAAATAATATTTTCATTCTAAAACAAATATTCACAATTTACTACATTTCTGTCTGTTACAACATTCGTTCGTCTTCATCAACACTTCTATCAATTCTATCTCTATGCAATATACATCTATCTTCTTTGAAGTAAGCGAAGCGGACAATATTTCTTGTTCGTGTCATTCATACCACAAAATACTGTTTTGTCTAACAGCATCCAGGCTGGATGTATGCTGTGACTAACGCATAAGAAGAATAGCTGGTTGATCCAGCAGCTACTTATTCTTCTTATGCGTTAATCACAGCAAGCTTTCAGACAGTGCTAAGTTAGCATATTATTTTTAACGACGATTTTATAACTTGTAATGTGAGGGCTACAATAAATTTATTAAAAGTACTTCATGGAAATGGACTTGTATGGTCTTGAAAATTGGCTCCCCTTACTGCATAACATACGTTGCTAAAATTACAGCAAACTAACAAGTTGTAAGATTTTACAGGGGCACCATAGTAAGTTGATGTTGTAGTTTCAAAATTGAAAAGCTATGGAGGTATGTTAATATTTAAACATTTCTACATACAGCACCAGTTTCTTTTATACTTTATCTGTAACATGTGTCCATTACCCATATCATATCGTGTCTCCTAACAAGAACAACTGTAGTAACATTGAAATTCAAGTAAACCATATAGTGAAAGGATGTCATTTGTCTGTACAAAAAGGATTTAAGATATATACTACGTTATGTTATAATCTACTCATGAACGGTAACATATTGCGTCCAGAAAACACACATCTTGTTTAAGACTTCATGACATACCTGAATACAGCAATACAGTCAACGATTCCACAGTAATTGAGATGCGGATGCGATACGTGACTTTCTAGGACATGTACATTTTCAACTTGAGATAAGATACCCTGCAAGCTACTCCAATGTCCTGAAATAGGCTCAGAGATTGACAGTTGATCCATAGACGTCCCACTCAAAAGACACTGGATGTTGCTGTGTAATTCTTTTCCGTTATTCAGCATATCTGACAAAAATAACAATACAGAAATACTCCTTATTGCCTTAGTTAAAAAGTTTTCAACATAATACATGTACGCACAGGTTTACATTGTACAGACAGGCACTTAATGCTATATACGTACATGTATTATACACACGATAAACAATTTAAATGATGACAATAACTACCTGCAAAAACATCACCTAGTTTAAGGAATTCCCACACATAAATTGCACATAATGGCACAAAGTTAAGGATGATTTCACTATTTCACTTTATTTCACATTGAAGCAAGCAACTGATGTGTAATGTACATAAAGTACTAAAAGTACATACATTACCCTTCAGCTATTCACATGTAAATTATAAAAAACGTACGCATTGTAACAGCAGGTTACACTTTTAGAGATGTGTAAACTACGTAAAGCTACTAGGGTAAACCTAGACGCTAAATGTAAGTAGGTATGCGTAGGCATCCATTATCAAACAACTCCCATAAAGTTGTTGTCATTCGTAGTACTAACTTAAAAACGTCACATTGGATTATGGACAGATTCTGGCAATCATTTATCATCAATGCAAAAACCGTCCCACAGAAGAACTTAAGTATTCGCAAATACCGTATTCTTGACAAAGCTAATGATCTTGACATTGTACAGCTCATAAATACACCCATGTCATCTCTCGCCAACAGATAGTTCTCCAGGAGGTATGCCCATTTTGTGCTATTGAAATCAGTCTTGCTGTCACAATTACATGTTTCAGGGTGTGTTACTGAAGGTAACGAATAGCCACTAAATGTTCTTCTACAGAATATGTCATATTCATAAAACATTATAACTATAAGTAGCTACGTAGTCCTATGTAGTCGTATACATACATACACACCTAAAACTCGGCTTTATATTACATTACATTTGACCATATTATACTATCTATGTCATGAGCCATGTAATTGTTACGCACAGATATACCAACAAGAAATAAAATTATTGATATGAAAATAATAATATTACATCAATAGTGTCATTACCTATAATAAGTATATGATAAAAGAAACTCGCGATATACCCTATATATATATAGAACTTGCCATGTAGATAATCAAAATAATCATAGCAGAATCTATCCTGCAAGTCTTTTATAACAACGCTGCTTCAATTTGCATTAAACTGCAATTTCCAGAACATATGGCAAAATCGACTATACGACAACTATGTAGTATGAAAAATGTCTACGAAAAATATCTACATGCTATAAAAGCAGAAAAGACTCCAAACACACGACGACGTGGTTCATATTTCTTATCACCTGTAAGTCTTGTTGTCTCATTGCCTCTTCAGGCAAACACAATGTTAAAATGTAATAGAAATGCATACTTTGTTTGTAGGTTTGAAAGCCTTCTTCTCCCATTTTTTCAATCATCTTCTTCTGCCATTTTTCAAGAGCTTCAGCTTGTTCCTTGGGCATAGTTGCATTTAAAATCTTTGAAACACTTGGAAGTCGGTTTGAAGTGAGATTATTTGGAAATTCACTGTTACTATTGTTCGATTCAGAATATGAATAACTTGGAAAAGGTAATGTAATGATTTCAGTTTGACTAGTAGTGTGTAAAGGAGGTCTGTCGGGGTTTGAATACGGGAATGTAATAATACTGTTGGATGTACTGCCTGGAGCAACAGTAATTTTTTGTTTGTCATTTACACTTGCATTTATCTCTGAATTCATTGTTATTGGATCAAAATATGCACTACTCAGTGATGAAGAAAAGGACGTTCCTTCATGAATTTTGATAGGATTAGTATATGTAGATGTATTTTCAGAGTGAGAGTTGAACTGACCATCACGTTCAAGCTGATGATTAGCAAAAGTAATGCCTTCTTCGTCTTTACACAACTTGGACTTCATTGTTGAAACCGAATGTACATCATAAAAACTAGACATAACTTGGTTTACTGAAGGCAATGTTTCGGATGACTGACCTAAGGTAAAAAGAGAAAATGCAGTCACTTAAATAATTTTTCAACAATGGTCACCTCATTATGTATTCAAAATGCTACCCCAAAATCATGAATTTATTTAACTGCATCTGTCCAAATATGAATTACCATCTCTCACATCTCAGCATCTACCGTATACTGAAACAACATTACAAGTGAAGTTAAAGAGTACATACTCCACAAACAAAGTTCCGTTGACTAAAATGAAATGAGTTGGAAGGACGATGTCATTCAAGAAAAAAAATGCTTATAAGTTTCAGTAACAAATCATTGCTTAATATGAACAAAGATTGACTTAACTTCTATCAAATGTCCGGTGATGTGAGTTCGTGAGTTGTCTCCCGTTTACAGCAATGCTAATAATACTAAGCAACTATTACAGGACTTCTTTAACTTCAATAACGAATATGGTTTGAGCATTACAATTTGAAACAGGGCAATGTAAGAATTCTTAACACGAGCTAGGAGCTACTATTACTTACTAACGCTTGGATTCAGATGCTGTAGAATGTGTATGTAAAGTATTGAGCATATAATGGAATACTAATGGAAACACGGGTTTACCTTGTACATCCTTCTGATCGTAAGATGCAACTTGTTCCTTCCCTTGAGTAAGACCTCTAGGCACTTGTTCATAAAACTTGTAAACTGAATCAGGCGGATTCGATCTGCTGATTATTTTCATCGTCCTCCTCGAGTCATTTTTCAACATCCAATTGATTTCGGCTTCTTTGTGCTTTTCTTTGGCAGTGCTGTCAACTTTAAGAAGAGAAGACACATTTTTGCTCTTAGGCCTAGAATTATTTCGTTCAAGTGGAACAGAACTCGAATTCAAATCTTCATGAAGAGATACATCTTTCGACTCCAATTCAACTGTTTCATACTTGAGATTTTTGAACTTATCTTGTTTTTGGCCACTTTTCTTCGAAGGTTTCTTCAAAAGTTTGGCTTTCATTGAACTTGTTTCAAGGAGGTCACCAAAAAGATCTTTATTAATTTTGCGGAGCTTCTTGATTCTAGTAGCTTTCAGTTTTTTGTCGTCATTTTCCTCTTTGCATGAACTACAACTTGTTGATATTCTCATAGCTCTAGAATATTTCGGATAATTTTTACACGAGAAGAGAGATGGACTTGACGGAACGCAGGTAGAACTTTGACGATTTAGAAGAGATACGATAGTGGCTCGATTCATGACCGTAATTTTGTTGATAGACAAAGAGCTTCGTCCCATTAAACAGCCAATAGCTGTAATATGCTCTAACACTTTCTCCATGTTTGCAGAAATCACCCTCAGAAATGATCACCGTATCCTTCCAATAAATCTGTAAAAAGTTGTTTAAATACAAATGAATATAAAGTAGTCTAGTTAGTTACTTTTTTGACATGAATTAGATCTCAGTGAGAGTTAACTTGCAGTAGAGCATACTATACTAATACTGTGTATCAATATTTTGACATTATAAATTCAGTAAAAGTATGTATATGTAAATAAGTCTGTATAGTTACAAACAATCAACAACAAAAAATGTCAGCTTTTTGTGTTGAAATTCGTCATCAACACGTGAATTTATTACGCGCAAATGTCGATACAGTGCCGGATTCTAGGCTTTATAAAATACAAGGAAATTATAAATCAATAATAGTTTTGAAGTATCTATATTATGCTAGCACATATTGAAATGAGTTATTTGTAGATCAATTGACATTTTTCTTCTTAGTATGTTGAATACTTTTCATTTTCTTTTTCAATCGATCAATATCCACAGAATTTTCACTGGAAGATTGCCCTTGTAATTTAGTGCCATCGTGTGCTTTCGAATTCTTGTCAGGAATATTTTGTTCTGTGGGAGGAATAAACGATGCCTTCCTTTTATTTTGACGGACTTTAGCAGCTTCAATTTGCTTATCTCTTTTCTCTTGGTATCTCTTAGCAGTTCTTTCAGATTCTTGCATAAAGTATTCTCCACTCGCCAACTGCTTGTCAACCTATTTAAAAAAATTATGATTGTAATTACATATAAACAATTCGCATGCAATAACGTTCTAAAAACCAAAGGACCAAACACACCCAAAACTAAAGTGCTTGTATATTTGTATCGAATTAATCTTTAATAATTTTAAGTCTTAAGAAATAGGTATTAGAATAACAATTTGTTGAAGAATACACTGCACACTGCACTGATTGAAAGTTTATGATATAAACGAATCGCAATAATACAGACAACACAGACAAGGACGATAAATATCCGTTTACTTACTTTACTTTCTGGCATCGGAGGCGGAAACGGAGTATATTTCTTTTTAATATTCTTCTTCTTTGGTTCTTTTCGTTTACTCAAAGTTTTCTGCTTAAATTTCGGCAAGAATCTCTCCCAATTTTCATCTTTTAATTTTGGATCCTGCAATACAAATTATACATGTAGACATTTTGCAGATCTGAAAATTCTGAAGCACTGAAAATAAATACTGGTTAATTATAATTACCTTGGCCAATTCTCTTTTAATCATTAATGATTTTATGTGATATATTGGATGGACATTTTTCATCGTATCTTCGACTATAAGGCGAACCTTAAAAGACAGCATCGATTAAAATTATTACTACAAAATAACCCTTTTTTGCTATAGTACGGTACAACATATTTCAATCGAAACTCATTTATATTTATCTACTTCCTAACCTGTTGCAGTCCCTTGTATGGACCCACCCCAGCAACTGTATTGCCCTGTACTAGTACGTAACAGTTTGTCAACAATTCTAAGGCTTTTAGCGTAGCTCCATTTGGTCCGATGAGACGCTGACGTCTTCGGACAAACCGATCCCGATTTCTCACCAAAGATCCAACTTTAATAATATCCGCGCCCACGTCATCCTTAGTTAAATTTATTTTATTATAGCTTTATTAGGATTTAGTTGAAGAACTAAATTATTACATTTTTAATTCAAGTAACAGCTGATCTGCGAACTTACTTGCAATACTTTTATTGCCTGTTCGTAAGGGACAGATCTTGCCATTAGTTTGATCACATCTCGTGCTTTTACAACAATGTAAGGGTCCCATGTTTTCCTTGTGGTACGAACAGTCATGCTCCCTTCAACAACATCCAGCTCAGCCTTCACTCCAAAATCTGTGTAAACAAATTGTGTAGAAAAGAATGACAAAAGAACGAATAATAAAATATATCTGCTTAAGTTTTCACACTGGGTTTTTTCATTGTATGTATTAATGTATTTAGTAAAAAGATTATGTACCATTCAGAGATTTTTGTACCAGTGGCCAGGCTTCACGAAGATACTTTTCTCGATACTTCGGAAATAAGGTGGCAAATGAACTTTCTTCTACCATACCATGAGGATTGTCTTCTTTTTTAAATTCTGGTATTTTCATTGCCCAAGCATTGTCAATCACAATGGACGTTTTCTCACCTCCCTCATTGTCAGAATCCATTATCAGAAGATATTATATATCGTCTGTTTGTCTGTTCACTAAAGTACACATTTTTATAATATGTATCATACTATACTTAGGAATTAATTAACATCTACAAAGTCTACAATCTCAGACTTGCACGTCGCAGTCCTCTATTTTGTATTTTGAATTGCGAAAGCTTTTATCATGACATTAAATTAATGTCATGATAATTTTAATTTTGATGTTGCATTCATGATTTTTATCATTGACCATGACTAATTATGACTGATTACCAGTTGATCATCGCTATTTTAATAATCGTGTAATATAGCCATGCAATAAACAATAAAAACAAATCAAATCTTATACCGTTAAAACTGATAGATGATATAGTTGTCTTTCCTTGTCAAAGGTTGAGGTTTTGTTCTTCTTTTACTTACAATAAAAATAAAAAATAAAAAAACAAAACTACTGAAACTTAATCAGTCTACAATTCACAATTTAAAAACTGTTTAAACAGTAAATACACACAGTAAACACAAACTTAAGATTTATCAAGACAACACGAGGAGAGTGAGAGAGAACTATTTGAATTTTTCCGCTGTTTTTGG
Source organism: Pogonognathellus flavescens (assembly GCA_019776165.1). Classification (NCBI taxonomy): domain Eukaryota; kingdom Metazoa; phylum Arthropoda; class Collembola; order Entomobryomorpha; family Tomoceridae; genus Pogonognathellus; species Pogonognathellus flavescens. The sequence goes on from JABASD010002048.1 coordinate 22,712, forward strand.
TGAATGTTATTGCCGATGAAAACCACGTGGCATTTGTCAAAATGTAAATACGCCAGATTTAAATTAAACCGACAGAGTTAATTTAATCTGAAAATTAATCTAAAATACTTTTTTAAAATTCTAGAATAGAGCCAGTGTCCAATTATTAGCACACCGTTGTCTATTAGACATTTATATCTGGTAAGTATATTGTTAAATATTTGAAAAATTATTACAGTTAAAGCTATGTAAATTATACTTGACTTGATGTATTATAACCTTTTGTATTAGCGTAATAATTAATCAATGGTAAAGAGAGTGCTTTGAGTGCTAACATAAAATGTAAAATAATATTATTATGTTACCATTAACCTAAAAGGCTAAGTATGACATACATATTTAATTTAACTGATTTCAATGTTCTAACTTTTAGAGAGGATCTTCTTATTATGGAGCTATTTAGTTACTGCCCCCATGTTCCAAGACCAGGAGAAGTATTTTTGAAAGTTCAAGATGGGGTTAGATTTTATAATGGAGAAGATAGATGCAAGATTGCAAGAGAATCTGGCAAAGCGACTTTATCAAATATGCGTATATTATGGGACAATTCAGATATGCAACTCGCCCTTGAGCTGAAGCAAGTTGTTTTTAGCGAGAAAGAAAAATCTAAAAGTCATTTTCAGTTCCATGGAAAACCTCCGAAGATAGTACTCCATGTGTCAAAGGGAAATGAACAGCTGAATAGTCCATTTCATCCGTCTAACAACGCATACTTAAAGATGTGCTTTGGTTCTGGTGGCCTGGACGAGTTTTTCGATGCCCTTCAACAAGTTTTAAATGATAAGCAATGGGAAAAACCGTTACTTCCTAGCTCCAGAGGACATTTTCGTGCTGGAATCGTTGGTATCGAGAGACAATTGGAGAAGAACGCTCGAGATACAGAAAAGAATATATCAGAAGCCTTTCAAGATATTAATAGTCTAATTGACATGGCCAAACCAATGGTCAAGTTAGCTGAATCAATTGCCAATAAAATGAAAGAAAAACAGGGAAGTGTCTCAGACAATGATACCGTAACATTTAGACAACAGCTCCTAAGCTTAGGAATTACAGACCCTGTGACAAAATCAAAATATGGATCTGGAAATGTATATTTTGAAAAGCTAGCCTTAGAATTGTCATCTGTACTGGAAAGTCAAGTTAAGGAATGTGGGGGGATCATGAGTCTTGTAGAAGCATTTTGCCGAATAAGTAGGGCACGAGGTGTGGAACTTGTGTCTCCTGAAGATTTAATGAACGCTTGCTACATGCTGGAGAAGCAAAATCAACCGTTAAGACTGAGAGACATAGGAAACAAAGTAATGGTTTTACAACATGTGTCATTTGATGATGATATGTGCGTTGCAAAGACTCTATCCATTCTTGACAATTATATTTCTCTGACACCAGAAGAATACGCAAATATCGCTGGAGTGCCATTCCTTTTAGCTAAACACAGCTTAATTTTAACGGAAAATAGTGGAAGTGCCTGTAGAGACGATTCATTGGAAGGTCTCCGTTTCTATTCTAGTGGTTTACTTCTCGAAGATTACGATGACTCCGAATCGGAGGGATCATAATTTTATTAAAAGTTATCATCGCAATAATAAGTTATACTGTAACTGTAATAGATAGGTATAGAAATAGTATGTATGCTTAGATAAGAAAGATCAAAGATCCTTTTTATTATCATTGAATTGCATGATATGACATTATTATTACTGTTTTGCTTGTGTACATGTATGTAACAAATAATAATTACCTACAATTAAAATTATACTTATTGATCATAAGTTTTGAATTCATGCGTTCTGATTCAACTAATTCATTCCATGCTACCTGCTACCAATGAAATTCAAAAGAAATAACAGAATGATAATGATATGACTTGTATTATACTTCGTTTATGTGAACTACTTATTGGTATAAGATAAGGTATAAGTTTGTATAAGGTTTGATGAAAAACGTTTAAGGAGGAATGAGGAATTTTACTGCAATATATTCAAATTATGGATTAAATTATGGCACATCATTCATATGGCATATTAGCACAATAATGAATAGTAAAAAATTAAGTACATATGCAATAATAATAATTAATAACAGTTTATTTATCTTTAGTTGCATTCAAATGAAGAAAACTCCATTGACTTTCCTTTTCCTACTAATAATTCATCATATACAAAACAGGGTACTAGTACAATGAAGAACAGTTGCTATTTCTTTGCTTGGTCTCTTGTAGGAACAAATGGCTTCTTCCTACCACGTAAAATTTTTTGCCGAAGCATTTCTTCTTGAAAATCTTGATGTTCGTCTCGAAACAATCCATAGTCTCGCAAATTTTTCATCAAATAATGTGTTTCACGATGACGAGGATACCAGTTAGTTACCCAATTCTGTTTATAAACCGGTTCAGGACTTAGCAGTCTTACCACTTTCATCGATTTTGAGTTTGTAGGTCGGGTGACTTCACCAAAAATTTGTTTCCGTAAACGGTCCATTTTGCGAGCATAAGCTGTGTCATTTTTAATCAAATTTAAGTATTTATAAAATCCAGACGTCATGTTTATTCCTAGCTTTCGCTGCCCTCCGTTGGAGTTTGATTTGATCCAGGTTTTAAGATAACAGACTGTCAAACTCAAGACCGGTTGTAACTAAAAAAAATTAAAGAATAAATGTAAGTTATTGTTTGATTATGTCTGTATACCTATTTAACTCCTAATATTCTTTAATTTAAAGTAAAGGTGTAATATTAAATTCAATATTTGAGAATGTTTAAAAAACATCCTGTCTGTGTGTAAAATTGAAAATTGGTACACAAAAATCCTTTTTTACACTATTCATGAAAATAATATGTATGTACTTTAATAGACTTACCCATTCAACTTTTCTGTACTAGTCCGTTTCTTACTTTTGTGGATGCTTTTTCACTTTTTGTTTCTATAATTTAAAAATAAAAAGTAATCTCAGGCAATGTTTCCAATTTTACCGCTAGAATGATCAAACGTTCATTCGCTATCAACCACAGCTGATTGAGGAACAGCTGATCAGCTGTGTTCCAAGATAAATAAGATACAAATTATTTAGTTAATCTTGTCAACCCTCAACGTTTGTTTCTGCCATTCTGCCTCAGACAACGACATTATACATAACGATAAAGGACGAATTGAATATAATTTTTTGTTTATAATACTTTTATGTTGGACTCTGGACTGGATAGAATTGCAATAAAGCGAGCGACTTGATTTTTAACTTTTGCAGTGAATTCTGTAAACCTATCTTATTTGTCAGTCTATAATCAATAATTTCCGGAAAAAATCTCACTGTCAGTTCTGTTTGCTTTATACTATACATCATTGCGTGTTGGGGGTGGTGACGCTGACGGTGACATATATACGTAGTTTAGTTTGAAACCAATAATAATCTAAAGAAGCCCCTCTCACAGTTATGTCACAAAAGGTGATATTATGTTAAACGATTGAAAATTGTTGTCCTATACGGTATGAAATATTAATTTTTTAAATGAATTGATATATGAATATAATTTTTGAATACAACCAATAGGAGAAAAATTCTACCCTCATCTCATTAAGTAAGGGGCTAAGCTGGCTTCTGCGACACAATGCTGAGAAAGAGAAAATACAGTTATATCCGGGAGGATTTGCGGACGTCGATGCTATCCTTCGGCATCCTCGATTTAAAACATTTTCTGTCGATCAAGTAAAAGAAGTCGTGGAGACAAATGACAAGAAAAGATTCACACTGCGGACGGATGAAGCAAGAAATGTATTACAAATTAGAGCCAATCAAGGACATTCGGTAGAGGTAATTTTGAGCAAAAATAAGTAACTGAAATTAATAATTATAAACACCTACTTACACACATTGTATCCGGTTCACTGCATTGACCTGTACAATACTAAATTAGCTATACCTACTTAACCCATCCATACTATTATGTAAATTCTAATACGTTCGTTTGTTTTCCAAATAAAGATTTAATTTTTTCATTATGTTAGGTTGAAGGTCTTGACCTAGACGAAATTACTGACCCTACTAATTACCCCACGGTAATTCACGGAACGAATATGAAATCGTGGAATTTAATTAAAGCTTCTGGTGGTCTCAGTCGCATGAAAAGAAATCACATACATTTTGCTCCTGGGAAGCCTGGAGACAAGGAGGTGATAAGTGGAATGAGAGTACATTCGGAAGTTCACATTTACATTAACTTAGCACTGGCTTTAGAAGGTAAGTCTTCAATTTTAATACCTGTAATGTACGTAAGTAGTAACTATACGTATTAAGAACTTTCTACATGGATATGGATAATAAATACGTTGTGATGTGATTGATGAATTTATATTAAATTATATACACGAAAATCACAATCTTGAATCTCAATCTTAAGCGTAAGTCATTTAGTATGATTATTTAATTGTCGTTTTTATATTTTATTGTGTTTTTAGACGGAATTAAGTTTTCTCGGTCCGACAATAATGTGATCCTTACTGCTGGCAACGAAAATGGAATTCTAGAATCGAAATATTTTTCGAAAGTAGTAAACGTAAAAACTGGTAAAATATTTATGCTACATCCTCAGATACAAGGTCATAATTATTGACCAAAACGGGTCTAACAAAAATTCAATTTCTAATTCTATAGGTGATTTACTAAAATACAGATGACGATAGAAGATTGGTTACTACTACTAGTAAATTGCAATTGCAGGAAAACGTAAAGTGGGCTCAGTGGCCATTACATAAAATGTGATAACCTTTTAACCAGTATGAAATAATAAATAATTATGGACAAAAATAAAAATGTGATTTAAAACATTTAAATTATAACATATCAAATCAAACAGTGATCTTATTGGACTCTTTCTTAATATTCTGTACAACTAAACTTCACACATTATCAGTTGGCTTAAAATCTTGCTGCCAAGCAAACTCTTTTTTATAAGCAGGACCTTCAGTGCAACCTTTTTCGCAAGTGTACACCACAATTGTTCCCCAGTCTAAATGACCTTCAACCGAATCTTGTCCCAAGTAATTCAGTAATTGAGGCATTACTTGAAATTCAAAAACACGTGCACCTTTGCAATACGGACACGGTGGAACATCTTCGTTTTTCATGGAGTTTTCTCCTGCAACCCACAAAGGATCGCCAGCTCTATCATACCGCAGTATTTGATCTGGTTGATATGCTACACGTTTGCGAAACTTGTTAAATGCTTTATCAGATTTATAAGATGCAGCTTCCAACATATCCTTCGTCTGAGAGGAATCATCTGTAAGCAAGCAGCATTTTGTTTATATTAGGAGTTTGTTTTGTGTATTTAGTGTGAGTAGAATTTGTATATTTAGTGTGAGTACAAGTACAATAATTATCTTAAAAAGGTAATTTAAAATTGTAGTACAGAAAATATTTCACCTAATGTCCCAGCCTTCCCCTCAGCTACAAGTTTCTGAAATTCTTCTAATCGGGATTTGTCACTTTTCTCTTTACTAGTCTCTTTAGGAATAACTTCAGTGTCTATTACTATCTCATACTGTTTAAAGTTAAATACGTCTTCAGTTTTTCTGGTTTTAAAATCTGCGATTAACAAAACCATGTACATAAGTGAATAGTTATATAGATGTTAATTTCGTAATGCAGAGAAATACAACGGTATAATTACCAGCATCGCTACACTCTTCTTTATGCCCCAATTTCCAATCAGCAGTTTGGTGATCTTTTGAACAATAATTAACTTTCTTGCAACTTCCGCAACGTTGTGGGCCATGCAATCCACAAAGAATGCATGTTTTTACGTCAAAAGTTTCTGGGGTAATTTCTGCAAGAGCCTTGTCATATTTGGGTGGTTCAAACGAATAAAAGTCGTTGGTCCTGGGTAGTTGGCATCTCATTACAACAATGTTTTTGTTAGAATTTCTTTCAGCACAGCAATGCTGCTTTGAACATACGAACAAAAATATGACTCGATGAAAACTATCGTCCGCGTCTAATGGTGCGTAAACTTGCATTAAAAAACGAGTTGGTGACTCACAAGAGTCACATTTTAAATCTGTCAGTGTAGGCAAATTCTTCAAATCTAGCCATGCTGGCTTTCCACCAAGTTTAGACGCAAAAAAAGCACTTGCCAGTTTCCAACTGTCAGTTTCTTCTTCCACAAACCCAAGTTCAATGGGTTTTTCTTTCTTACTCGACGACGATTTCTTAGGCATCTTTTAAACCACCTTTTTAGTTTATTTTTTGAATTTGTCACTTGTGACTTCCACTTTTGGCTGACGCTGCTACCCTGAAATAAAAGAAAATTATTAGCATTTAACCTTAAAACATATTTAATACTCCAACACTCAATTTAATGTACATTATATATCTATGTCAGTCAGCTATACACACTATATCCATAAAAATGATACAATCCAGAACAAGCTACAGATATTGGAAGAATTTTGTTTATTTACCAACAAATGTATTTAGTATTTATACTATATTTCACAAATTGACAGATGATTTTACTTTTTGACTTTACTTATTACACTTGTTTTACTACTTGCCCTTAGAACAAAAGTGAGAATCAGCTTTAGTTTAAAAACAGCAATTAATGAATCATCCGCAAAATTCTATAACAAGAATACACAATTGTTACTAATTAATTACTAATTATGTCACTAGTTGATGCAAGATCGGCTATTTTTTGGTTTTATTAAAATACATGTGCAAGCAGCACGCTACACCAAGTGTTTGTCTTTTCCCGCTGTAATTTCTACCTATACAACTTAATAAAAATCATGTGGCTGCATGGCGGTTTAAGGACTCATTCAAATTCTAATGTGCAGTGTTTATTTCTGAAGGAATTCAGTTGAAAGTAAACATCGATTAAACTGAAACAACTGATTAATATTTCATTTAAGTTTCAAAAAAGTTATCCAACAAAGAAAGTTCGTTTTGATATTAAATTAGTAATACAATCTTCCTAACGAATTTTAATAATGGTTAAATAAACTGATTTTTGTTTGTTGTTTGTTACGGTGAATTTCGTTTCTTTACTAAACATTCAGTGTTTCAGTGTTTTTAGATTATATTGAGAAGGTAGAATGAATTCTCTACATCGAACTATTTTGAAACGCATTTTATATAAATACACTGTTAAAACTCATTACAAGACTCGATTATTCACGACCACACAAGCTGTTAAATCTAAATTACCGGTTAGTAATATTGAATATTTTTCTATATTTTTTGTTTTTCTTGAGTAATAGAGGACTTTCTGAATGTCTTCTTATAGAATCTCGCCTTAAAATCGGAGGTGCGGTCTTTGCATCTGAAATTGCAAAAACCTCACTAATACAGCAGATCGACCTCAGGCCTCATTAAAATTTCATGTCGACTAGCTCCGATTTTAAGGCGAGATTCTATAAGAAGACATTCAGAAACTCCTCTATTGCACCGTTGCAAATGGTTTATTCATTAAACAATTATTCATTGTGACACCAATATGGAACAGTTGAATTTTGTGTTGACAATAAAAAAAATCAAGTTAACATTTGATATTTAAAAGTTACAATTCTTGTTTATTTTTAGATATTACTGTACGAAAAGAAACGGCCTGACAGAAACTATACCTGACCTGAATTGATTTTATTTACAAGAACTTGGTTTCCAAATAATTCAAAACCAGATTTTAAAACTGGAAGAATCGTTGAAAAAGTAAATTATTAACTCACCCAACCCAGGTAAATATACTCCAGTGCACTTATTTTGATAGATTTTATTTCTACAATTTCTTCTTTAATTTATATACTCGTTAAACTAAAAATAAATTGTCGCCAAAATTATTGTTTTTAATTGTTAAACATAATGAAATATATATAATATTATGTAATGTACCTAATTTAATTCTTTTTATAGGTTATAAAATGGATTCGAAATCCGTTAGTATTCGTATAAAGTCAGCCAGTCATAGGTGTGAAGATCTAGAACTATCGTGTAATTTGTCGTCGACCGTCCTAAATGTGAAGAAAATAATCCAGCTT
>JABASD010002049.1:0-30765 GCA_019776165.1 Pogonognathellus flavescens
GACAGACGGACGGACAGACGGACGGACAGACGTAGACACCAATGTTATAAAGTAGCTTGCGCTACTTAACAATGAGAATTCTTAATGATTCCCAGACGGATACTTAAAGCAGCCTAGTTTGTGTGGGTTTGATGAAAGCTAACAAGCATGTTCTGACCTTGTGCATGTAACCCGTAACTGCGGCTAAAGGTTTTGAAAGCATCGTGCAACTTTAATGTGATGGAAATGGAAGTTAATTTATAATATTATAAGTACGTTTAGCAGGCATGTAATTCCAAAGTGATTCCAAGAATTCCTTGAAATGCCAACTACTGTACTATCTCTAGTAGAATTGTAACTATCGCAGGTTTTGTGTTTTATACATTTACATATAAATCCAATATCTCATTTAGGACAATGTCTTGTACAAGTAAAGACAACCATGTATGTATTTACAATAATAAACTTACACTAGAAAAAATTCTACTAATGAAAAAAGAAAAGGAAAAAATGAGACTGGCAAATTTACAAGACACAAGGAGATATATCATGCAATGTCTACTGCGGCCAGGAAAAGACAACGATAACTCACATATAATTTAAAGACTAAACAGGAAGTGTGTGCTGTACTGTTGTCAGAAGATTTGTTAAGATTAGTCGTGTACTATGCCTTTGTAGTTCATCTCGAAAGTACTTGGAGTGCAAGTTGTAACAAACTTTGTGTAGTACTACTACTAATATTAAGTATTCACAATACAATAACTTTACACAATAGCATACTAACTACACTCTATTTAGCGCAGTTGAAACACCCAAATACAAATACAAGTAGTTGCTTTTGCAATCCCCCCATTATTATGAAACAATGACACACCCACCCACCACAAAGTTTACGATTACTTCTAAATGAATGCTTCTGTCTGAGTTGCAACTTGGAAATGCAGAACAAGAAATAACCTATATAAGATAATTTATATCTGATGAGCACCAAAATGCAATCAGCCTTTTAACGTTATCCTTACAGTTTCACCATAGCTTTATTGTTATACTCAGGCAAGTGAAACTATTCAAGGGAGCAGAGAACGCAACACCATGCCTAATAAATATCTACAGGCTGAAATATTTTTACAGAAAGTTTCTCTGCTGATTTCTTTATAAGTCATTCAGCTTTGTAACTCAAATAAAACAAACACAGAGTAGTTACTAATAGTATCAGCAGGCAGTGGTAAAAGTACAATGTATAGAAATAGTGGAAAAACTACCTATGAACGAAAAATGGTATTTGGCTGTCTGAAAGTCTCGCATTGCATTAAGTTAGCTCACACACGCTGCTACTACTATACAGAGTGAGAGAGAATGAAAGAATGTTAGCCGTGGCAAGTGAATCCAGTTTTTGTACTCGTACTAACAATAAGTACATGGAAAGCGTCGTGAAAAGAATAGAGAGAGAACATTGCCGGTATTGCAGAGACGAGTCGGTGAGTGATGTATACGGAAAACACACAGAGCACCCGGACTACTACAAGCCAAAGAAGCAACGTTAACGTATGAAGGTCTATGTAGTATATGGCAGTGTGGAAATGAAGTAGGCAACACACAGTCAGGCTGCGCAGTCGAGTTGGGTTCATTTCATCGAATCTTTCCCGTTCAGTCGACCAACTCAGCTTTTGCTCTTGTGGCCCATTGCATCACATTGAACTGGCCCACAAGGATAGGAGGATATCTCGATCCTCCCTTAACTAAACTCTGAACCTCTCTGAATTCTCAATGCATCTCTGTGTAACTTAGCATTCACACACACACAATCTCTTAGGCACGACAGCAGACCGAGACACGGACCGACACTCTTCGCTCAACTCGAGTTTCACATAGAATTTTCTGACTACTACTGTTGTATTGTACTTATGTACTTTGTCTTATTCGTCTAACTAACGTAGCATAACATTCAAACTGAAAAGCTCAACCTATTGCAAAAACCTAGAGGTCTGTGTTCGTGAATTTACTAATACTGTCTGTAATTTTGTTTAAGTTTTTTTGAGTAAAACATGACGACAGACCGCGAACAAGCGTAGAGAGAAAGAGTCAAGTTAAGTGAAGGAAAATGTTGCGTGAGTAAGTGAAGAGCTGTGGCTGAAGCTGCATCAAGCTGCACAACTCGTGAGTTTCTTCTGCTGCTGTCCAACTTGAGAATTACGGAAAGTCAAGCCAAGTTTTTACAAGACAAAGTCTCCGGGAGCTTTTACTTAGTTTAGTCGAAATCATAGAAGAGACCTCGGCGGCCGGCTCAGATCTCACTCGCAACCGCATCACATCACTTCAGTGTGCAACTCCAACCAGTCTAAGACAGACAGACACAATGCAGAATAGAAACGAACAATCAAGACCAAGTTCACATGAGCAACTACTACTTTAGAACGGAACACAAGAAAAACAACGGAAAACATCCGACACACACGAGAAATCAACTTGTGCAAACTGTTCATGCAGTGTCTATCGGGACTTTTCTTTTGTGACAGTACTTTGTAAACATAAATAACGTTGTGGGAAAAATTCGAGTACAGTTGTTGCAACAACATACGACTTTTTTATTGTTTCCAAGTTAAAAACTAAAGTAAGTCGGGAGAATGAAGACACTTTTCTTCCCCAACAAAATTCATCGGATTAACATATAGTTTGCGACGCATTGCATCTCCCGGGTATTATCTTCTTCATCCGGAGGAATTAGGCAGATTATTGCAAAAGCCTCACAAGGATTACTCTTCAATAATCACGCAGTTATCTCTCATAATAAAAGATAACACTAACAACCATCTTCCTCCTTTACTATCAAAGTTTACCATTGACTTCTTGCTCTTTTCATTACAATAATATCTTACATAATAAAAGTAAAGCTGAGTTAATTACACATAAACTCGATGCGTATTACCAAACTTGGTTTTTTCAACTTTACATGTTATAACCTGAACTGAAACTGAGAAGTGCGACGGCCTACATACGTGAGAATAAATATTATTAGAAAACTTGTACACACAATATTGTTTGGAGCAATTTCTTTAGAAGTATTCATTGGATTTGTTGCTAGGTCAGGTTATAATATACTGCGATTACCCCACTTAAGTCTGCCATAGTGAAATAAAAGAGCGAAAGCGAGCAACTTAGGAAAATTGCAAAGGAAAGAAGCTTTTTCTTTATTAAAGCTGGAAGCAGTCAAGTACATACTCACATAGTCGTCTCTGAAGTCTGTTCCGCCACCGTATGGCTTGCAGTAACGGTATTATGGAATCGCAAAGAAAGTTTTCAGTGAAATAACTAAAAGCTACCTACCCGTTCTTGTACAGTGCATGGTGTACATATACAATACATACATATACATTGGCACATCCACCCAGACCGTTTCCTTCCACTCATCCACTCTGTAAAGAGTAATCCGAAGAGAGAAAGAAGATTATATTGCACATAAATAAAAGAGTACAAGTGGGATACAATAGAAAACGTTGCCTCTGGTCCACATAGTATTTGCCACGCTTCGGTTTCTTGCACAAAGTGAAAGAAGATTCTAAATCAGCGAATCAGATTCAAAGCTCAAGTATCTTATCGTAACGTATAGAGTGGTGTGGTGAACTGAAACTGAGCAACTGAAAAAACCAACTAACAAAGTAAGTAAAAAGTATTAAAGGCAAATGGATATAGTATGTGAACATACAGTTACCTCCTAAGAATTTTCCTCTTTGTAATGTACGTTCGTCCCACGATTACTCTTTCCCTTTCCTACTTACTAAAGTAAAATAAAGAAGGGGAAAGGCTCTTGAGCCACACGAACGATAGGAAGTGTGTGTAGATAGATTCACTCAAAGATTTATATCGGAAATTTCATTCAATAAATCACCGAGTGTACTAAGACTATTTTTCAGATCACATTTCTCCAGTAATTAGTCAAATTAAGTGAAGTGTAAAGTAAAGAGAACAGAATAGAAAAGGAAGAAAGTCAGAGAGAAAGAGAAAAGGGGTAAAAGAGTCAGCCAACCAACTTGAGAATACACCTACTACTTTCTCTGTACTCTTCTACAGCCACTACCACTGCTGGGTGTAGTGAAAGCAAGTCCAGGAGATTTGACGCCAAAGAAAAACTCAAGGCAGGCTTAGAAAGCAGAAAACCCAGCCAAGACTTCACGAGTCAAGATTTATTTCTGTGAAAGTTGATCCGCTCTCTCATACTTATATGTGCCATATAAAACAATATTATTATAGACTACCAACTACGTGGGTGACAAAGAACCAATAGCTTTTTTCTCACGTAATCATATACTTAACTACGATGTAGAATAATGATTTTCCTAAGTAGAACCCGGAGAACTTTACCAGCAAAATAATTTATCATCAAAACGCTTGTCTTTTGTTTCCAAATTATTAGCTCAGTCATTCAACTCTCGAGTGAATAGACTGAGGAATTTTCAATCAACGGTGTTGCTGCAGTGTCAATTTTAGTAATTAAGGACTAATCACGACTCAATAGCTTCTAGTAAACAGCATTTCTTCGGAATTCTTTACAGACAGTTACAAAACTATCAATTACACCTACCTCTAGTACATACAAGATTTCCTTGGAAAATCCAAGTGTTGTTTGTTATTGTATTTGTGTTAACATACAATTGTGAATTGTGATAATTGTGAGTGCGGTGACTGTATTAATTTGTGAACCTTGCATTGCTACTTCTGTACTTCACACTTCAAAGACGGATTTTAGTGGTGAAAGTTCATTTTATTGCTCTTCAAAGGATTTCATCTACAGGAGAAACCCTGAGAACGTAAGTTGACATGTAATCATCAATTATTTATTGTGCAAGTTATTTCTAGGTAAAGGCTTTACAGATGTTTGTACACACAACACAGTAAGTTTCGTACGTATACGATCAATAATGACTTCTGTCATCAAAGAGATGAGAAAATTACATAGGTGCGAGAAAATCTAATTAGAAATTGTCGTAATTACTGATTGTAGAATGCAAGGAGGTAATTTATAATTGGATTAGGGATACCCTTCTCTATAATATACCCGGATAGTTTTGCTTGTAGTCAGTTCAGTAGGTACCTTAATCCTTTTGATATTGAAGAAGTATAAAGTAACGGTAAATGAGTATTATAGTAAGAGAGGATTGATAACTAGGTGTGTTAAATTGGCAGTCGACAGTTTGACTCTTTGACTGTAGCATTACATATTACATCTACCTTTTAGTTTGTTTTAGTCAGGGAATGGTTTTCGTCAGTTGAGTTGAGTCAAGCCAAGTCCCAACAATTGGACATTCTACAACTGTCACGACAAACTATTTTATGTCATTCTATGAATGAATGTGTTCCCTGTCGTCGTCCAGATCGTCCTTCTCCAGTTGTCCACCAGTCTAGACAAGACGTTCGTAAACTATTAACGTTCCCGTCTCTCTCCCCAACTTTTTTTATCATCATCATCTCATCTGCTCCAAAGGAAAAGAACAATCGCGGGGAAAGCAGAGAAACCTCATCTTCTAATATCCCCAGTGCACACTCAGGCCCAGAAATACAAAACTCATACAATAGAGCCAAGTCCACAGACTCCAGATCAAGAACGGCAAAAAGGATTGAATGAGAGATAATGTCCTGCAGCAAGAAATCGATTCCAGTTTACTCAATCGCCGCGGAATGGACATTTATATAATGTAGAACACAGTAGAAAACACCGAATCTACCTTAATATATATTTCACTGAGATATTATAGGTACACTTTTCTTACATACGGGATACTACAACTACTACGTACTTCTATTGCATTATTCCTCTTCAGATTTCTCCGTAAAAGATATGCGGTTATTCTCATCCGTGGTATTTTACTAAAAACAATAATATCATCATCAACTGGTCGAAATATGAAACTGAGAGAGTAATGACTATAAGAATCGGATCTCCCGTGAAGCGAGGTGGAATAATAACTCAAATTGAAAATAGTAAGTGAATTAGAGAAAATCCTTTGTGCATCGTTTCTTCCTGTAGCAAAAAGGAAAAGTCCATTGTAGGACGTGGTCCAAGAAGAAGTTCGTCTTGGTGTTTTAACCTCTATGTGGTGTTGTACTTCAGAGATATACCTTTCGTCCGTTCCAGTTGATGACGTTTCTTCCCGGGTAGTATCCTCCTCTATGAAGTTTGATCCAGCATAGCAGAAGACTCCATTCTCTCATAACTCTCATCTTCATTCCATGTACAACATACGCACAACTGGAAGTCCCTGAAAAAGAAAGACTTGTCTGGTTTTGCTGGAACTACTACGAGAAGAGGAAGGCAAACGGAAGTCATATGATAATTTCCATTCATTCAAATTCATAAGTGACTTTCAAGTTTTCAAGATGTAATAAAGCTGAATTATATTACAACCCTTGTCTCGTCTGTTGCTCAGTTATCTTCCTGCAAATCGTCTCTTTGAAATTCCTCCTCTCTTTTTTCATTCATTCGATTCTACATTAGCGAAGGAAGCGTCAAGTAAGAAACAAAGACCAAAAGTACTGAAAAGAAGATTATTAAAGAAATGTTTTTCCAGTTATTTATAATATACCTATATAGGTTTCTGAGAATGTTGGAGTTAGTATAGTTGGGGTGAAACACTAAACTAAAGCTTTACACCATTCAGGGACCATTGCATTGCACTGCAGGAAATGTGTTGTTCATATTGTGTGTGTGAGTCTCTGTGTGTATTTAGTAGCTGACGAGTAATTCGGAGAAACAACAACTCACATCATGTGTTAAAAAGAGTGCAGTAAACTCTCCTTACTATTGTGGATTAAAAGATTGAGATTTTCAAAAGGTTTTAATACACTCAGGGGAAGCTGACTGAGAAAAGGCTTGGCTCACTGGGCAAATCCATTTCTTTGCTCTTTACAAGTAAAGTTAACATACTAGGTCCTTCATACTTCTTCATCGTCAGCCCAACTCAACTCTCTCTCTCGCAGACTTTCAACTTATAAATAAGGATTTGCAAAACTTTCCAAGTTGAGTGTAAGTAGTTGAGTCGTGTGGGCTTCTGGATGAATTTATATAAACCACGTCTAGTTTAGTACGGTGGTATACCTCCGTTTATATGTACCTAAGTATTATATTACACAAGACTATGCATTGGATGGAATAAGAGAAAGGAACCTAAACGAGCTCAAGTCAAAGTCTTCTCTCTGCGTAATATAGGACGGGTATTATTAGTTTAGGAGTATCTCCTATCTCTGGTAGTCGGGTTTACTGTGTGTACAGTGTGTAGTGGTGTTGGCGGTGTACTTTTCTCCAGTATTAATACAAAGATAGGAGTAGTAGTGCGGTATCTTGTGTAATTTGAACTAAACTGACTTGGAAAGTCCAACAGACATGAGAAGAGAGCACAGAGAAAGCATTGCAGAACTGGGACACAGTACAAAGTTAAATATTAAAATCTTCTCCGCTCCTTGGTCTACCACTACCAGCGCAACTAAACTAACCACCAAGTTGAGTTGACTTTGACAGGACAACACTACTTACTATTAGAATGACTACTTAACTCTGTAAAGCCGAGTGCTGGCACAACTCAAACTGAAAGAATAAAGTTTGAAAAAAGTTCAGGAATCTCAATCCAACTACCAACTGTATGTTATACTAACAATGAGAGAACGTCCCACAGTACACCAAAGTACAGAATAAAACATCCTGATAAAAAGTAGGCTATGTGAGAAGTAAACACACTGACAAAAAGAAGAGAAACCCGGACAGATAGCAGTCTGTGTATGTCAACCACTCACTTTCCTTTTATTGTGTGCTCTTTGCAAGTCTACAGCACACAAACCTCCGTTGTAAAAATTCTTCTTCACGCATAACACTAACACGTATTTGGAAGTGTTATATGAATCTATATATACAGCCTTATATAGGTATTATATAGTCCAGTTAGCTTTTCATGTCTGTAAGACTTCTGTAGGTGTTTTATGCATTGCAAGTAAGAAATGCGAGAATAATATTCTAGTACTACGATGCGAAAGTGGAAAATGGATAAAAAAGTGTGAACAAAGTTTATAAAATGTGTAGAAATGTGTACTGGAGGAGTTTATATATGTACTGCTGTAGTTTATTTATGAAAATATTATGAATTGAGTGAGTCACATAGAGATAAGACAGACGACAGTGAAAAGAAGTGAAAAAGTGAGAAGGGACTTGAATGCGAGGTGTATTTTGGCATTTCGTATTCTAGTATCTCTCTCCCAACTCCGAATAAACCGTTTCTGTATATAAGGACGAGATTCTGTTTATGTATTACTGTGCTTCAACAACATGACAGGACAAAATCGTTACAAAAGCGTGTGGCAAAAAACTCGTAGTTTTTTGTCGTATTTGTGACACTATTTATTATTGACTAGTGTAATTCTGATTTATTTATTTCCCGAGTGAATGAAAGGCAGCCTGCAACATAAATAATGCATGCATTGTGGTTGTCTCATTTTCATTATTATGATATCAATACTGAAAAATAACAGCGTAGCAGCCTTAGCTTCAAAATACTCTATATAAGTACGCACACGATGTAGTAGGGGTACTGGGGAGATACTGAAACGTATAAAAGATTGAGCGAGGACATTATTATTGCAAAGGTTCAGTCACTGAACTTCAGTGTTCTGTTTGTAAACAAACAAACGTCTTAAATAATGCTCTCGATTCATGTATAAAGAATGTCATAAAGTTGTTTGCATTATATGAACCCTACAATCAGGAAGCTATGTGAGATTTTTCCATGACACTGTCATGACAGGTTCATTAAATAGGAAATATTGTGTACATGAATGTCAACGTTAGTACGTTGAGACAATGTTGACTTTGTTGACAAACGTGGTTCGAATTAGCTGGGATAAAACATACTGAAGTCTCCTGTTTTGCTTCTGACTGAAATTTGGAGTAGTGTATAATTTTAGATGACAGATTTAATGTTGTGCGTGTAAAGTATTAATGCATTTACCGCTCTAAATTAATGAGGTCAAACACCACCTTTTTATACTCGTAAACTTTGAATAATAATCAAGCTTAGACGGAAACAGACATGTGAATCTTTTCAACTACAAACATTATAATATTTTTTTTCCTTTCCAATTAATTTATACTACCTGATACAACTTAACTTGTGAAAAAGTACACTGTAAGAATAATGATCTCAAACAATGCGATTGATGACCTACAAATGCAATGGAAGTAGTATATTATATTTATTGTAAATATATTTGTACGGGATAATACTGATTGTGTGATTTTTTCTATCGATTTAGCGTGTTATGTGAAGTGGGTCCACGAATGATGAACAATGCAATCTAGAAGAAGCTTCCTCATATTTCTCAACCTACAATTTATCCTTATGGAGATCCTTCTGTACGGTAAGTTGAGTTTTTATTCTCAAATTCTTTTTACTTTTTATGTTGCATAAGAGTATTATGTGACAGCCTTACACAATGGATACCAATTAGTGAACTTTGAAAACAAAGCAATCGAAAACGTATTAGCTTTGTTCACAGTTTTGTCAAAAGCAAGGAGCTATATATATAGTTTCATTCAATTGCTCGTCTTCACAAATTCATGAGAAAAAATTAACGTAGAGATACTAATTCTACAGAAAGACTTCAAGAGGAAATACAAGATGCCAATACTTTGAAATGAGAAACTCAGTCTGTTGAGTAAGATTAAAATTATGTTAAAGCATGCATATTCTCCCTTCAGTTCTACCAATGGTATGTATTGTACATTTATCTGTAGTATGGTAGTAATGGTAGACGATATTATAACCATATTAATAAAAGAGAATACTTATAGGTAAGTTCGGTTATATAAAGATGTCGAAAGGTGAAGTCTAAAAGAGGTTGAACATTGTGTAATCTTCTTAAAAGATATAACTTTTTGTTCGCTTATTAAACTCGACAATTGTTCCAGCGGTCTCCTACGACTCTAAAGACAAAGGCAAAGCAAAGGGATTCACGCATCAAAGAGAACTTGATTCGTATTAACATTATGGTTGGTGTAAATAATTTCAGTTAAGGTTAATTGTCCTAGGACATTGCTTTCAACTCAAGGTCTAAATAATGATTTGCGTGCGTTGTTTAATATTAGTGCATCTGCACTAAAAAAGTTTTTGTATGTGGAATGTTCAGTTTATAACTATTTAATACATAGTCAAAGAGGAAATTGAACTTTACATTATGTATAGATCACGCTAACATGACTGTATTACTAATATATAAACATGTACGTCTATGCATGTTATTTCGGTGATTCCAAACATTTCTCACTACCGAAGATTATTTGGTCATAACATAACTGTTCTGAAAAATCATTAAAGTAAATCCGTCGTCAATTTGCAATCAGGTACTTTTTAGCGGCGAATTGTCTGTTTCGCAATTAGGAGGGTGTTTGTCTCAGTAAGAACACTTTTAGTATAGTATTATCATATCTTACACAAATGTAATGAGCATACCATCGGTTGGGTATGTTGAATGTGTTAAAGTGGATGATGTGGATGTCTCTGTATTGTCTGACATATGGATTGACGCATTTCCTTTGGAAAGTGTAGATAAATACATACCATAGATCCATCCATACTTCTCCATATCTTTATGAGCAAAAATAAGCCTTTGGCGAAACTTGTGAGGCTTTGACGGGACTGACAAAGCATTTTGGTCTTCCACTGCAAATGGTCTAGTAAATATAGGTACAAATATTTTTTCAATTTTGTTGCACGTGTTGAGCCACCCCTCACTGAATTGAAAGTTAACTTGTGTGAAAAACTGCTTGACTTGACACTTGAATGTGTGACAACAATTTTTACAGAGTTTTCATTCGCTGGGAAGTCTTGTGTGCATTATGTGTGTAGGTAAGGTAAGTATAAACAGCAGAGTGGCACTGGGCCATTTATAAAGAAACTTTGGTGACAATTTGCACATTTTGTACAGATATTGCGTGTTCGGGGAATGAATGAGGTAATAATTTGTCTGACAGACAAAGAACATATAGTGCAAGCACGTTTTGAATAGATATAGCAGTTGTAGCTGGGTAGTTCACTGACTGTTTGAATCGTTCTCAGTATATATAAGTTCGTTTGGATGCTAAACGCTTCTTCGTCTTTACTGCGTAAAATATTTAGTTAGCATTATTACTATATATACTGTATACAATGTATATATACATATACATAAAATTCTACCAAGCAAGGTACGCTTATTGCTTACTATATACTGTTTCAGTGAAAACGTAATTCGAGTATTGTATTTTTAGAACTTGAACCAAAACAAATTATTATTTCTAAGTAAGTTTACTAGTACGCATTCGTACATGTTACTGATACACCTACAGTAGGCAATTTGCTGTAATAATATTGTTTATGATGACTGTTACGTGTACAACAGTTAAATCGTAGGGAAATGGAAATATATATTGCAATAATTTGCGTGCGTTGTTGAAAATTAATGCATCTGCACAAAAGAAGTTTCTGTATGCAAAATGTTCAGTTTATAACTATTTAATACATAGTCAAAGAGGAAATTGAACTTTACATTATGTAGATCAGACTAACATTGGCTCTATTACTAATATATAAACACGTATGTCTATATACTCGATGATGATAACAATTTCAAACTACCAAAGTATAGCTTTAATATTTGGTCACAACTGTTCTGAACAACCGTTATTAAAGTAAATCCGTCGTCAATTTGCAATCAGGTACTTAGTAAACTTTAATGGTGGATTGACTGTTCCATAGTTAGGTGTGTGTTTATTGTCTCAGTAAGAACACTTTCGAGCGTTCACGTAGTTTTCTCCTTTCGGAAATTGTGTGCCTCGTTTACAAATAAATAATGCATGATTGACCGGCGGCACGTTTTGGATGAAATAAAGAACGGTATTGTTATGACATGCAACAAAGAATGAAATTATTATTCACCCCTTTATTAGCTGTTAAATAGTGATTTGGATAAATTGGCTGAACCATATAAAGTATAAACCACAATGCAGCCCTGCTTCAGTCAAGACAAGTGTTCATTAATTACAAAAGACCAAATTGACCCCAAATTACATGTTGCAGAACACAAAATCACACGTACTTATAAGGTTAAAGAAACTTAGTACCCCTGTAAATCTTGTTACCTCTGATTGTATAAATTAATAAGATCCCGAGAGTCGGTACGTTCATATATACCTCCTCTTTAGGTGCAATATGAATTTCTCTCCTCCCGAGCTAAATATTTGATCTATCACCAGGATCAGTATTAAATACATACCAGAGTAGCTCCACGTGAGACTTTACCTAAATTACCAATTTTGTTAAAACGTTGTCCTCCTTTTCTTCTCGAGCGTTTACTGCAGTAAAATGGATAAGTGAAATTGAGGAGGCAAGTCTGGTCTTCGTGGCCTTGCACATTTAGAATTTATTTACCGACTTAATAATATCAGAGCGCTCGTAAATAACCGAAAGAGACGGTGTGTGTATCTCCGCTACTCATATACCTAAGAACATTAAGGGAAAGACAGTGTGTGGGAAGAAAGTATCAAATCCATCTCCGTGTAATATCCCACTGCGTAGCGGTAGGTGTAGGTATATACTACAATCTTTCCCTATAGAAACTTTTAACTCATTGTTGGCTACATGAGAGAGTTTAAGTCGTTCCTTGGAGAAGAGTGTTGTACCCCATAAAATATGAGAGGGTGGCTCATAATGCATGTACATATTTTTAAGATCACATTATTTGGTGAAGAGGAGTATAATAATGTAGCTGGTGAGTATGCTCTAATGCAATATGATGGGATTTACCTGTGAGGACGTAAATCAACTACAGAGTCAATATGACTACATTAATCTACGCAACTCGACTATTCTACAAAATACATAGCATCGTTTACTTGGCAAGACATTACAGCTCAGTTTCTGTATAGTTCAGCAGGACAGACACAGCAGTTAATGCTATGCACTACCACCACCATCGCCAGACTGAGAGAAACTCACAACACAGCATTCTGATTTTATCCTGACTTTATTTTATGTAGCAAAGCTATGCAAGAATGTCGAACACTACATAGTGGAAATAGTAACGATATCTCATCTTGCATAACAAGCAAAGAAGAACCAGCACTGTCCAACACGGTCTCATAAATGCTAATACATAGTGATGGCAGTATAGAGTGGATCTTATGTGCGTTACTGTATATTTAATCTAATGCATAAATAGATTTATGGGAGGTTCAGGTGGAATTTAGGGCTTATTCGTTCTATGCTCTTGATTTGAAAGAGTATAAATACACTGGCGTTTCTGAAGCGTCTTAAGGGCGCTAATACAAACACATTCATTAAGTCGGCGCATTAAACACATTGTCTACAGACCAACTCCACATAAATGTATGACATTTTCATTTATCATTAGTTTAGTTTCTCCATGCTCAGAGTTAAAAATGATATTTTCCTTCATTTATCAGCAATTTATCTCTATGCGACATTTCTGTCTAATGTAACAAGTCGATTCGTCATAGTCATGTGTAATATACACTGCAATTTTCTTTCATAATGTATTTTATTAGATCCTTGCACCTCTAATGCAGTGTAATGAACTGCAGTGCTTATATATTATGCGTATGTATAGGGTTAGGGTTGCATTTATTATACATACTAGTTACCTTTGTAGATAAAGTTGGAAGCTAATAAAATAGATTGTAAGAAAAGAGTTGTACTGCTAAACTTTTGTGTAGGAAAATGTCAAGACTCTAAGGATAATTTACACAATACATCAGAAAATTCCCTACTTGACAAAAATGTCATCCGCCCTGAATACAAATAAAATTCGACAAAGAGTATTAGAATTTCACCAAGGATAACAAACAGCCTTAATAAAAGATTGAAGTTTTCATGAATAATGAACCTAGACCTTTGTGCGTGTACTCAATATAGAGCATAAGTCTTTGTCTCCAGTTCTCCGTTACCATTGTCTTTATCTTTTAGACATTTTGAACACAAAGACATGCAAAAGCTGAGTCAGCTCAGCAGAGCTTAAGCTCAACTCATGGTGGTAAAATTGCAGTCTCACCCGTGTCAGCCGCTTTGTTTTTCTTCCATTATTTTCTGTACAACCGAACCGGGCAGAGCAGAATACAACAACAAGAACATTGCTGTAGGAAGAACATAAACGAAATTTAACTAGCTCCTTTTCACTTACGTTAACATGTACACACGCTTCCAGTCACCATCCACTTTCTTCGATTCCTCACACATTCGCATAATAAAAGAGCTAAACTTAAGCTCAAAGCTCTTGGTTTATAAGCCGTATGAAAGACTGACTCATCTCGGCATTGCGTTCCGTATACAACGCATTCAGCATAACGCTACTACAACTAAGGCGTTTTATTTTCTACGCAATCAACGAAAACAAGACAAATGCTAAAAAAGCTCAAAGATCCCTTTAGAATCGTGTTTGAGGTATTTTCGCGCGTGGAGTATAAAAGTTTGTATTGTATTCTTCTTCTCTGTACTTTAAACTTGACTGCTTACTGCATTATTTAACACACTATGTATTTACTGTAGTACTAGAACAGGAACAACTAGTATAACGATAGTAATACAGTGAAGTACTAACGAAGCAGAGAGGAGGAATTTATATGGGCTTCTTTAACGAAATACACAATATGCACATACATGCGTATTCACATTAGTGTAAGTTAAAACTAACGGTAGTGTAGGAAGTCAAAGCACGCATTGCTGTGTTGTGTTAGCATTCTATTGCATTCAGCCTGTACAGACAGATGATCTCAAGTTAACCCGCACAGTTAGTTTCCTCTTTCCATTTCTTACTACTGGTACACTGGTGATGATATTATGTTAGTTTTAGTGCGTGACTGTACATTGAGCATCTATTTACAATAGTCTCACTCTACCGTGCCAAAGTTATATTATATTATTGCTTAGCTTATGTTAGTGAGCCCTGCACACACGTCTTCTACACTCATACTACTACATCCATACAAATCTACCGAAATACATTCAAGATAATAATGCGTTTTCTTCTTTCCTCGGTTATTTTTAGTCGTCGCAGTATATTTTCTTCTACTATTCGTTTTTCTTCACTTTTCCAATGCACAGATGCTATAGAACTTTTCTTTACATAGAACTGCCAACTGCGGGCAGAAAATAAGAATTCCCACATAGGTAGTAGTAGTATGTGTTTACCATATACTAACTATACTTTAATATATGAATAAGCCGGTTGAGTGCATGACTTTGGATTTCTTTCTTGTCTTGTGCTGAATTGTGAGCGAAACCCGATCGCATCACAGTCGAACTCTGTGCAAGTGAGTATTATGGTATTAGAAGGAAGTGCGTTGATAGGAAATAGTTTTTCCATATTATTCTTATTGCGTTATAAGTTGTAGTAGCTCTTCTAGTTACTGCTATACATAGAAGAAGATGAGGATCAGATTCAGAAACCTTGTTCTAAGTGAGCCATGCGTTCAGTTTGTCTCAAACGCGTTGCGTGCCAATGTCATTCCTATGTATAAAGAGAATCGAAATCTCATGGATTTACTTGGGATTCTTGTTACTGCCACTGCTACTCCTACTACTACTCTGCTAACTTACGAACGAAAGAAAGAAACGAACAATAATAATATATCGCTTTTGCTTGTCTTGTCGCATGTTCTTTTTTATCGGGATGAGTCTGACTCTGTGTGAGTGAGGCAAGACCACGTTGCAGTTTCGTTATCGGTTCGTATTCCTCGTGTTCAGCTAAGCTGTGGATGGAATGGGTTAATGTTTTACGATTCTCCACTTGTTCCTCCTTTATCTTAGTAACAGAGCTATCAGTGTACGGAGAAAATTTTGTTTTACATCTCGTAATGTTATTTTATCTTCGTACTGTGTATCCTAAAAATTGCGCCATTCTTCTCTTCCTAATAATTACTATTCACGTTTTGCAATAAATCTAAGTTCAATGTTTACTCGAATCGTTTTTTAATGTTTAAACGAAGGATATTTATACGCTTTGTTTTTTGAATTCCGTTAAAATCGTAAATACACTTGAGTGTTGCAATGTTGCAAGGCAGCTGCTTAAATCGATGAATAATTTAAGACAGTTGTAGCTGTCACATTATGGTCACATTTATTTTAAATCATTCTACGTATAGCTACTACCTACAATAAAATTAAGGCTTCTTTCGAATCAGGTACTTTAAACGATTTTTTCAAACACTTTTCTTGTTTTGTAGAATTATTGCTGTTGATATTCGTGTCTTGTAAATTGTAATAGGTACCTCTGTAATATGTATAGCGTATAGAGTCACAAAGAAAATGAAAATTGTAGAATTCTAAAGCTACATTTTTGGAATACACTTTAACTGAATGATTAACTGAGCACATTTCGGTAGCAATGCTACTACTACCAGTACCACATTGTACATAGAGCAAAAGTTATTGTTTAATTTCATCTAGGGATATATAATGGCAACAGTCACGCACAGTTTTATGGTAAATATTCATGATATTTTGCAAAGCAACTACAAGCTCTTCACCCGCCTTCCAAAACCAAGAAATTTCTCAGAAATGAAATCTCCAGTTGACTCTAGGTAAAATACACAGGCACATTGTATGGCATTATTCCTTCCATGTATATTCCAGCCCAGAGAGCAAGCTAAGCTCTTTTATTCCGTAGTAGTTCCATGGTTGAGAAAACTAAATAAAGAACGTAGAAGAAGAGGTTCAGTAAGTATAATGTACTTTACTATCATATTATTTCATATCATCTACTATACCTACGGGCAAATTCTGCACAAACATAGTTTGCTGTTTGTCGTCTCAAAATGGATTTCGCAGTGTCACTTGGCAATTTACAATTCTAAAACAATGTCACTCGACTAGATGAATTAAATACCTTAACTATATAAGTAAAGTGTACAAGTTTCTTCCTAATCTTAACAAACGTCTCAAGGAATTTCCAGTTGACTAATTGTTTTCGTGTCTTTCAAATTCTAAAACATTACTTGAATGGCAATGAAAAAGTAATTAGAAATAATTGGATCAGAACAGAACATAGAGAAGACCAGTAACGTCTATAGAGTTGCTTTGGAATGCTAACAAGAGTTAATTAAATCCAAGACATAAAAGAATCAGTAGTGCTACTTACTAAAATACTTATGTAGAATATATCCTTTCTTTCGCTCTTTTTTCCCATGCAGAAAATAAACTGTAATGAAATCAAATGAAATTCCTTTCTTCTATTTCTTATTAATACTCAACAAAATTACATTTTTGTATTTTATAATTATTGTTATTCGCTCTCGTTTGAAATTCTCTTAAAACAAAAATGTTTCGGAGTAAAGTAAATAATAAGAAACTGAAATTCACTTAAAGATTCTGACGAAGAGCGACACATTAAATGCAGCCGTAGAAAGGTGACAGCTCAACAGCTTAAGTGGAAAACGTGTCATAATTGAAACTTTGTTATATGCATTGTTTGTTTTGTGAAATGACTTAAGTTGACTGATGATTTAGTCTGAAGTTCAGTTTTAGTTCAATGATCTTTGCACACAGAAGTTGTGTGATCGTTGTTGGTTCTGTTTCTGCTGCATTTAAGTCTGCACTCCTGGTAGTGCCGTGCGAAGTTGTTCGCCGATGGTGAAGACGACGGTTTTCTACTTTTCCCCTATCAAAATGCTGTGTAGACGATGATGACTACAACTACTAACTATCAGTGCATGATTCATTAGACAGGAAAACGTCTTTCTTCTTCATTCATTCCGTTTTAGATCACAAAGACTTCCTTTCTTCACATCAGACGAATTCGTCTCGTCCTCTTCGTCTTAGTTTGCTCCTCTCAGAGTTTAACTCCGTCCCAGTCTTTCCACTAATACATTTTCTTTGACTACGAACACATTCTGCAGCTAGACTCCAGAAGAATCACTTATTCACAATCATTCAGTCAGCCAGTTTAAAAAGACCTGTCTGCTTCCCTGCTTTTCTTACATGTTCTTCTTCTCGTATTGATCTTGTTCTTGTATTCATGCATCGAAACGAAACCTAATAGTCGCTTTCTCATCATATTACATTACACCGCAGCGCATCTCAATTGAATTCCGCCCTTGAGAGTCTTTAGGAGAATGCAGCATTATTTCTATATGTGTATTTATAACTCTAACTCTTCTCTTATATACGTATACTATTTACACTGGATGAATGAATGAATGAACAACAACTTAATCCACTACACTGCTTTCACTCACTCTCTCTCTCTCTGGAAAATTATTTGAGAAAGCTTTTTTCTTTCTCTAACTTTCCTCTTCTCTAATACGCTATACGCTTTCCCATTCATTTTATGATTATTGCATACTCTCCGAAATTGAAGCATCATACGGAAATAAATGTGTGTACTCCTTTAAAAATTGAGAACTCACTCAGAGAGCAGTTTTATTTATTTCCGGGAAGTCTAATAAAGTAAGCAGTAGTGCAACACTAAAGGGTATATACTATAGGGGAAGTAATCATGGCAGAATTTTTGATTTATTCGTGTAAATAGAAAATAAAACGATTTAATTACTCCTGTGCTGTGACTAAGGGTTAATAAACATTAAAATGTGAGATTGCAGATAATTCCTTATTAGTCAAAATATAACTGTCAGCTTATAATAATCACGGGAGCTGTAAAGTAGATAACTCACAGTTAGGAAGTGTAGGAAGCAATATTGTAGATGGGAAGCAGTTAATGCTCGTAAAACGGTGGGAGAAAGAACCTTGTAATTTACAGTCACCATTATACAAACAACTTGGAGCATTTTTTTGCTTTCCTCTGCTATTTTGTGATTAGGTCGCCCATTACCATTAGAGTAAATGAGTGTGTTGGCAACGCAGTGGAAGTAGTAGTTGATATAACGAGAGCACAAGAAAATACAAATGAGTGGGAACCCTATTATTCCTTTCTCGGAGAGTGCTACACTATAACAAGCACAAATATGTAGCAGCCGTATCAAGAAAGTGTAGTAGTGTGACTGTAAGTGGAAAGTGTAAGTATAAATGAACAAAATAAAAAATGTGTCATAACATTTGCGTATTGAAATAAGGTGACGTTTATTTGCCATTTTGTAGCAGTATCCAATTATTTCCTATGATTTGTAAATACGCTTACGTTAAAGATAAATTGTCGCGATACGGGCTCTGAAACGTTTCACAAGAAAAATCTACTCAGTCACATTGCAACGCACAGAGTTTTTCCCATGGTGTAACATAATGTATACCTCATAAGTCATAACTCACTATTATATATTATATATAGTCATATAATCACTATCACTCGTCTACGTATACACACTTCATAATCAATAATAAAATAGTTGCGTAACATCGTACCAGTGTGTGAATGGGGATATAGGGATAGGTATATTACTTAATATTATAATGTCCAAGCTCATTTTATACTACCACAGCCACACACAGAAAATATGATTATAGAGCAAAAGATACATAAAATACATGCCCACTATTAATATTTTCTTTCCCGTTTCTTAGTATTATTATACTATCGCTATCACTATAAGTATTGTATACTCTCGCATGTGTAAATTAAGTATGCCTACATTAATCCACAGTATTTTCTATTATATTAGTAATACGCTTTTAAGCAATCCGTCGACTTTCTAAGTAAGTGTAAGTTTTTTATAGTGTCACTACCACTGCTGTATTCAGTAGTGGAGTTAAAAAGTGTGCGAGCCGTCTTTACTACTTTTTGCTTTCCATGTCTTACCTTTCATGATTTGCCACGCTGCATGTTTAAAGAATGTCTAGTGTAATTTCTTGACTTGACAGGAGATTTGACTTGTAGTGATAACTCCTTGTATATATTCACACAAAATGTCCTTATCTTTGCGATAGTCAAAACTTAAATGTTATAGGGATTAGCAAAACCATGTGTATAATCTCTACACTCCATTACTGCAGAGCAAGTCTTTTATATTAAATAGAAAAGTTCAGCGTGTACTTAATAAAGAATAAAGGCCTGTTCGTTTTAATACCTTTGCGAGCAACTTGTTACAAGTTAGAGAGTTAACTTTTTACTTAAAAACGAACGCACATTTGAGCTGCATGAGATTAAGCGTGTGTATGTTCGAAAGAATGTTGTTAAATATTTAGACATACACGGATAGACGTAGCAGCTTTTAAAGAAGCTTACAAAAAACACAGACTTATTAAGTGCACCGACATACAAATCGGATAGAACTACTACGCTTTCATGATTTGACATTTCAGCTGCATTTCACTTGTAGTTGTAAGATTTGAGGAGGATGGTGTATTTATATTTGCGAACTCTGTTTTAGCGGATCTTTGTGGAAAAGGGATTTATCAATTTCGGTTTGCCAGAATTGACGTGGATTATTTGATTGGGTTATGTCCTTGTCTTTCAATGCATATTAGGTAAAATTCTGCCTAAAACCAATTCCCGTTTCTGCTCAAGTTTATTGGAAACGAGAGTAATTTAGGAATTGTTCCTTACTCAAGTCTGTCTAGCTGAAAGGCTGGAGTTGCGTAAGTCTGCGGATTCGATCTTTAGTATTTACTAGTGCGGGAGATGTCTGCCATAGCTTGGAGCGGAGATACCAGTAGAAACTGGAAAATGCCTATACCGAAAGGACAGACTCAAACACCGGTTCGTAGAGATGAATTTTTAACGAGGCTAAATCGAATTCCGGTTTGTTTACTCGTGTTCCTTTATAAAAGTCAGATGCACTTAACCCTTTCAGCTTCACGAGGTTGTTGGACTGTTTTTCCGTGACTCTAATTTTTTTGTTTGTTATGTTCTCCGTTATTGATGAAAATAAACCTTGTGTAACCAAAAATGACGGCATCGGCCAACTCCAGTCACATTAACTGTCTGTCTTCTTTCAAAATCTTAACGTCGCTAAAAGTCCAAGCCCGCAGATTCAAGACTGTCTTTCATGAGCAGTTTTGCTTTGCGGAACTGATGAAAACTTAAATGTAGAACATAGTGTATAGGTATTATGTTTGCACATGACAAACATTTTGCGGGATTGAACAAGTGAACTTAACATTAATGTATGCGTAAGGTTACATAATGCATTACTATTACATAATGAAGGTAATGCAGGCATATAATAAAGCTGCGACTGCAAAGTATAAGTAGAGTGTTGGGTTTATTAAGTCTACGCTACAGGAAACATTGTTGACCTGATTGCTTAATTGACTATTGGTTAAACTGAGACTGCTTTGCGTGTTCAAACACTGATTGCGTTATTTTTTACTGTTATGTTTACTAACAATAAGTTTACTTATACTCACGGAGAAAGCAAAAACATGTCGCTTGTCATTTACCATTTGGATTGCTACTTATTTAGCTTCCCCGAAGTGCAAATATAGAAAATTGATTTTACCTTATACATAATGAAATGACTTAAACCGTCTTAAACGTATATAGCGGAGCAATGATAATGACAGTAAGTAAATCTGTAAACGTTTGTTAGTTTAAATGTCCTATTACATCGCTTAGCTTGAAAAATACGTACCTATAGGTACACCTTCTCTGTGCATTTTTAAGAGTTTACTATTTGTGTTGTTGCTGTGTGACTTGTGTGTGTGTACCTTTTCTGTCTTTCTTTGAAGCTTAAATCCACATCTCTGATTGAATTGACTTAAAACTGAAGAGAGTGGGGCAGTTTTGACTAAAAGGAATGTTGAACACGGGGTTAATATATAATTTATAAAATGACAACATGGTTATTGGGTACATGTTATTGAGAGATGAGGGACTATGTTCTACAGTGTTGACTTGATGGGTCAACAAATGCTTAATACATATACTGCAGTTATATGTGAGCGAGCGTCTCTTTTCCTCATGACGATACAACTTAAGCCATAGCTAAGCTAAAACTCTCGGTCTGGTCGGGTAGTATCAGATGTTACACGAGGCTCATCGTCTCTTCTGCAATGTCAATTTGAGTCGCGGCAAGGCTTGCCGTGGCAAGTCAACTGTTGATGTTCTGTCAGCAAAGCAAAGAAAGAAGAGACGATGCCAAGCGATACAAGCTCTACTTACTCACTTACTTTCAGAGCTTTTTCATGACGTCCTTTTGGGTAGCTCATCGAATGTTCAATGTTGACAAGACATGCTTTGCTTTTACAAGTTTTTCCTTCGTTGACTCAACAGCATTACTCTACTTTCACTACTTGGCTCACAGAATCAACTTTCTTTCACTTGACTTTGTCCATTTCATAAAATATTCTCACATTTCAGTTTAGTCATCTTATTTTTATGCCGCAGTCAGCTTCCACTTCACATCACGACAGACACATCACAGTAAAGACATCGTCGTCGTCGTCGTCGCTCTCTTTATTCAAGTAGCTACATACAGTACTCACAACATTGTTGACTATACTGTGCAAACAATCGTGTTTAGTTTCGCTCACAGTATCGTGTATTTTCCTCAATATCCGTTTGGCATCTTTCTTGTTTCTTTAAATCCACTTTCAAGATCGGCAAAGATTCCATCTTCACTACTTTACTGTCAAATGCATTCGTCGTCTCTTTTCAATAATTTGCAAAATACACTCTACATCGCTCTCTTAGTCCTTTATACTATAAAACGACTAAATATATATATGCATGTATTACAGTAAAGCTAAGCTAAGGTACAGATTCCATATACATAAATATAAACTGCTATAAATATTTTATAAGCTAAAACTACTGACATTTCTGTATTTATCGGCGATTCATCTATTTCCAAGAATAGTTAGTTTTCTCTGGAAGAAATGCTGTTTCGTTCGCTTCGTTCGGTGTATTTCAAGAATATTATTCATGCAAGAATCTTAAATCTAAATTCTGTAGCGTGTACTATTGGCATAAGGACCTACTGAACCAAAAACTTTTTCTAGGTAGCGGGAGCTCTGCTGGCAAGTTGAGTTATATTACAACCCGCTTTAGCGTTTGCAACTCTCGGGGAAAGTTATTTCTGCCTTCATCCAAAAATCCATAAAATAGCGTTTAATTCTCAAGGTCGCATTTCTATTTATTTAGTATTTCCTGTAGGTTGTAAAGATACATATACAACATTTGCACACACGGATAAGTGTATTGGAAGAAATGAAGGAAAGTTGAGCTAAAGTTTGACTTAACTTACTAAGATGTCTGCATGTATTAATAGACTCGTAGTTCAGCAACACACATGCCGTTATCTGACATGAGTGAAATGCAACTGCGAATGGGTAAAAACAAGAAGAATATATCTAGCGATGAAATGAATTGCAGAGCATCCAGAGAGTGAGCTCGTGTAAAAGTGAAGAAAGCAAGGACGGGGAAACTATAGCCATTATATAGTCTGAGAGACGGAATAAGAAGTTTTAAGTTGCTTTTAGTGGAACAAGAACTAGCAGAAAATAGGGAAAAGATAGTAGATTCCAAAAAGGAAATAAAATGAGAGTGGGAATTCTTTAAGCATGGAGTGATACTTTGCTGAGTATATTCTTAAGTGACTACTACCACTACTACTCCCTTGCATTTACTTGGGAGAGCTATACTACTACAAACTGCAAGAATTCTGTTGGCTAAACCAAAAAGAAATAGGATATGAGTTGAGATCCAGAGACCAGCAAGAAGATGATCATTCCGTGATATTATTTTCTTTTCCTCATTCTATAACTTATAACTCTAACTAAGTATTATACCATCATAGACAGTTGTAATATATAAGGCGACTACATTACTACTACATACGGTCTTCACTCTGTATAGTTATTTTATTTTATATCCGAACTTAAAAGACACTTTGAACTTTACTTCACATCACATTACGTTTTGTCGATTCTTTACTTTGTCTGCCTGTCAGTACGGCAATATGGGTAGTAGATGCTTCATTCTCTGGAATTATAATTGCATAACATTGTAAAAGCGTTTCTACCTTCAACAGTTAATTGCCTGTGGCTAGCAATTGAATTATTAAATAAATTTTGCCTCAATTCACTTTGCGCAAAGGAAAAGAATGTCCTATATAATAACAAAGTTGATTTTTACATGATGAGAAAATAAAAGCATCCATGCGGCTAGTATGACTTTATGGTTTGAGTCGTGAATGTATTATGTGGTACTTCCAAATAGTTGAGTTACATTCAGAATCAAATGTACTGTACAAAGTTTGAAATTGGGAGTTAGTATTGAGTATGCAAAGGTATGTAAAAATTGCATATAAAATTGCTGGATCGTGAAATGCGAAGTTTGAGAGTACTAGTTATAAAATTCTTATAAGAAACGAAGTCAATGTTCGTAAAAGCATAGTTGAAGTAGAAGATAGGTACTGCATAAGTAGCTCTGTAATATTGTGCCGTGTAGTAGCTATATCTGATTTTAGTAGAAGTGCGTTTGTGTAGGAATATGTAAGGAAGTACCTTTGGAAATTGGCTAAAAATGGAAAACATGCTTAACCAACGGATGTCAGTCGATGTAGACATAACAGTAGTAGTCGTGGAGCCTTTCTTTGTGGTTCGTCTCGTTGAATTTGAAAGTTGACTCGAAAGAGATGATGATGTGAATGCTGAAAAAACTAAATATTCTTTCACAGTATCTTAGCGAACATAAAGTTTACCCTTCCGTACTTCTTGTATTACATTTTAGATACCTGAGCTGAACAAGGGAAAGTTTACAGTTTCCCCTTTCTCTCATACAAGTAGCATTCTGGAGTGTGTAACATTGTACCGTCCGATAGAATCCTATTACATTTCCTATGATATGATACGTACACACATGCACACTCTGACAAGCTACGTGATAGGATGGGATGCAATACACTTCACATAATACTTTGAAACTCTATACTAAACCATTGTGCGAAGTTTTATTGGTAGCATTGTATCGATGTAGAAGGAACAGAATGGATGCCGAACTATCTTCAAACTCTCTGACTCACCATTTGTGTCACCCTTTCCATCCGAAGTTGTTATCATTTCCGTTCAGAATTTCACATTATTTATGATTTCTTATCGAATTCAGCAGTTCGAATAATGTATGGTTCCCAATTTACAATTTTATACATTCATGTATTCATTTTTCAAGTTTCTTCCATGTTAATATTGCTACACTGTATTAAATTGACGTCAGGAGATCGACGGAACAGAATTTCGCATGGGAACTAATGATGCTACTTTTTTGTCACTACCAGGAGTGTCGGTCTTATTATTTTGCTTACAAAAGCATCAATCGTTATGTTATCGTTAACGAAAAAAGTTTCCCACGATTTTAAATTCACTGCACACAACGAATGACGATTTGGATTCATCTTGACTTGTAGGACTTTGCCTTGAGGACAATTTACAAGAAAAACTGAAATTGTGCACACATTATAATTAGTAAAATTTCATGAATATTTATACGTAGAAACTTCACAATCCCACCATGAAATAAAGGTTCCATTGCGTCATCTCATCACACAGTACAAAAGAAACA
Source organism: Pogonognathellus flavescens (assembly GCA_019776165.1). Classification (NCBI taxonomy): domain Eukaryota; kingdom Metazoa; phylum Arthropoda; class Collembola; order Entomobryomorpha; family Tomoceridae; genus Pogonognathellus; species Pogonognathellus flavescens. The sequence continues at coordinate 25,459 of JABASD010002049.1, forward strand.
CAATGCTTCGTTATAGAAATATAATACACACAGGATAGAATACCATATTATAAAATGTGGTATTTACTTACCCCGTATATCTAAATAAGCCACCTACCCCTATGACTGTAGTGAGCCTTGAGGTCTGTTTCGTGTAATACGATTGGACGAGTTAATACGTCCGCCTCCAGGTCAAAATAAATTCCATTCTGATGCAACATCATGCTCTTAGTATTTAAATCTTTTAATCTTAGCTCAAATAAGAGACTAGAGAAAATAATTATCACGTAGAGAGTTACTTCATGCGATGGACTCACAAACTAAAATGATTTACTTCTTGCCAAATACGTAACGAGGAAAGTTTCCATACGAATATTTTAAAGTAGGTACACAATTGTTTCATGAATAGTACAATGCGCTTTTTACTCATCACAGCCAGTTTAATACCTCTCCTTTCATTATTCCAGGAAATGTGAGTTTGGTTGGTGTACCAAGTATACCAATGGGCATTAAAACACAGGCTACACAAATGGAACAATAGTATAGTGCTGGCGCTTATAATATGTTATGTAAATGTAATATTCAAGTGTGCAGCAGGATTATAAACTCTTACACTTATTGATACCAGCATTAATATTTATGCTACCTACTTATTACTACTTGTGAAGTAGTTTGCTGGTTGTATGAAATTAAATAGTTTTTTCTCTATTCCATACTCATTAACATGCAAGCTTTGGAAATCCTGATTTGTTAGGCTAGAACTGCTGGAAGGCTTAATAGGAATAAAAGGAAATGTATTATGTAACGAGACGAAATACGAAAGATTACAATACACATTATTTCACATCAGTGTTTCCGATCCGAGAAACTTTTCTCATCAAATCACATCAGCAATGTATTTTCACGATGCACAAAAGGCCAACTATGCTATAAGATTCTCCAAAGTGAAACACTACACCGAATCAGTTCATTCTGACTCTTCTCCAACCGCAATAAGCATTATTCCCGATAATGTAATAATACAATGCATTCTATATAAGTACTGTATATATAATGATGATATTTATTAGATAACTTACAGAGTGAATTATGAGTCTAGTCACTAATTCGCTATACTACTAGGTACATTGCGGTTATATGATACACAGTAGAAAAACATTAGGAGAGTTGGTTCATGGTCCTCTTCGGCTTGGCATCACATAACTTGACATAACCACATAATTACGATATTACTAACAATAAGAAGATGATAATCATAATACTAACAGTAATAAACCCGTCAAAAAAGAGTGTAAAGAAACAACGTAGTTTCGTAATAAGGTTAAGACGGTACTATTTCAAAATATCCTATATACCTACTAGTAATGGTTATATCAATTGTCAGTATAATGTAGTTAAAGTGACGGTGTCAAAGGCCTTGAAGGAGTTGATCTTCGAACTTAACCTCACACAGATCCTCAAAAAGAATCAACTATCTCAAACCGTATCGTGAGAACAGACGGACAGACAGACACGAATTGCATTCCGATAATACAACTACTTTGTTTAATAATGTGGAAAGAACAGTAATGGCTAAAGAACTACCTAATTGCTTTCTCTAATTTTCTGTCGGGTAGAGGTACCTATTAGTACTTACTAAATCCATAGCTGGTAACATACACATATTAGTGCGTACAGATTATTATAACGTACTGCAGTACAAACCATTTCATTCGTCAACATTAGGTGTATAAAAGAAAATTACAAAACTGAAGAGTGAAGGAAATGCTCTATATAGAGGCTTCATCTCCTAGCAATGTTTAGCTGAAGCACAAGCAAACGGAGTTTGAAGTATTCTTCATAATAATAATAATCCAGGGAGACCTTGTAGTAGTAGCCTCAGCTTCAGCTTATGTTTTTGTAATATAATGCCGAATTGTGTTCAGTTGCCTATTAGGAGATTATTTTGGGCGAGGAATGAGAACGTGATAGCATGCATTAGATTCGGGCAATGCAATACCCGTAATAAATATATGACCCAATTAACATTCGTGGTTCCATTTCCATCCACCTCGTGGAAGTTCCCTTTCCTCCACAGATAGTAAATTGTTTAATTTTCTGTTCATAAGTGCCTTATGAGTATAATGACCATTGTTTTCATTCTTGTGACACAGCCAAACAAGTTTTATTGGTAAGGAGAGGATAATGCCCATCGTTAAATGTACTACTACTACTAATGTAATGTGTACGTGAGTCTGTCCAAACGCAATATATAATAGAAATTAGACAGAAGGCTTTTATTACTTCTCTACCTCAACTACTAGCGTCCTGCACAACCATTAGTTTCAGTGTAGGTAATAATTTGGCACTACACTAAATATACAATTACCTTACTATAACTCGTTTCGTTTGCAAATAAATTAACCTTAATACTCTACCGAAGTGCTTTGAGAATCATCTCCCGAATGCTTTTACTTACAACTTATTTAGTAGTTTGCTTTATGGTGAAATTGTTGTGTAGTTTCTCCCGGATATTCGCTACATGAGTACGAGAGTGTTTAACTAAAATGTAAATGATCAAAAGGACGCAGCAAAAATAAGGTGTTCTGCTTGAGTGCTCTCGTGATTATCCTCAAGAGCGAATTCTATGTAGAAGATTTCAATAGTTTCCCATAAAACAAGCAAAAACAAGTGGGTTCACTGCTATCCTTTGATCTTCCTGAATGTTAACCAAAGCACTAGTGGCTGTTAATTATTTCTGTATACATAATGTTCAAAATAGTGTGCGTACCTTGTTTAACTCAATAAAGTTCCCACTACCGTCAGAAATTCAAAATGCCCACAGGTAGTCCTACAACAACTCCTGTTAGGTAACTGCTACAAAAACGTTTACTGTTTAGGTTCATGTACTGACATGAATGAATTTATCAATCTCAAAGAATATATACCTACCTATGTAATATACGTGCGATATTTAGCACATAAATTTCTGTAGCATTATTAGTTTGCAAAATATTTCGCATGCAGTGTTTGATACACTGACATTTAAAGTTTAATATAAATGTCAAACGAAAATTAAGGTTTCAACACACTCTACATATATTAATGTATTAATAGTGGAATAAGTAGGTATAATAAGTATGTAATGCTGTAATGCTTTCATAAACAGTTTTAAAACAAGTTAGGTGTGTGTTAAAATAGCCACAACTTTGAAGTGTGTACATTTTCTGTCTCGGGGCAAATAAAGCGAACACATGTATTGAGCTAAAGCATTTGCCATTAAGTATCATGGAGTTATTAAATATTCTTTGCTGCTTGACTTTCATGTACAAGTAATAATTTATGTCAGCGTTTCATTTCATGTACTGTACAATATGCTAATTTTTGGCATACACTCCTGTCGTTGTTTAGTTTGAGATATTCTTATCGGTAAATATTTGACAAGTTGTTCATGCATGAATAGTATCACTATGAAGTGCATGAGCGACGAGGTTGCACAATAAGCGCTCAGTAGGAGACGTTGTGTAAATATGAGTTAGTGCAATCTGTTTGTTAATATGTGGTGTACTGTGTGCTGTAATGAGTTTATGAATGTGTATGTTTCGTTGTAGTGAGACGATTTGACATTTAGTACAAATATTAGCTTTCTGGGAAGCCACACTAATCCGTAATTCTGTATGTAAAGCTAATTTTTCGTCAGCACAATAATAGTTGGTAGCAAATAGTTTGGAAATTTATGGCAGGACGCAATTTGAGTCACCTCAAGAGTTTTTCGGCACGCGATACTTGAATTTATGGTTATAAAGACGTAAAAAAGGGGTGTCATAATGAGGCGAATACCAAAAATAAATCATTAAATATTAGGCAGCAATAAATTACCTTGTTGCAATTTACCCATCACACATTACATTAAAACTACATATTATACTTACACTACTACACGGATAGGGGAAGTACCATTTCGCGTACTTCTCATGGAAATGGAAAACTTAACATTCGTGTAGTATCATTGTGTATTTTATTTAACCCAATGTTCGCCATATCCTTCACGAGAAGAAAAGTGAGATTGTTGGTCTGCCCTGTTATATAATTTAAGTTTGACAAAGGGACGAGAGAGCAAAGCTATTATTAATATTGCGACAGATCGTAAAACGAAATTGTAATATTCTACCAAGGCGAATTACACTGCGTAGAAGAAATGTGCGAGATGGGAAGACAAACATTGGCTGTACACAGTAAATGGGCTCGGGAATCGGAATGAAGAAGAAAGTGGATGAATAGAGAGCAGAGCAGAGCATTGCAATAAAAATATATTTATTTTCTCACATGAAAAATTTGCATGTACGCGTATTGTAGCTGTTGGCTCAGCAGTAAAAAATGTATTCGGCCACGTCCAAAGTGAAAGTCAAGCTTGAGTAGAATCTAGCTGAGATAAAGACGTTGACGTCCTCATCCTCGATATGTGTGTAGCAAATAAGTAGCATAGTACATTCTACATGTACGCGAAATAGGAGACACTTACCTTCCTAATGCACAAGAATAAAAAGCTTGTCAACGCTAACAACTCTTTTTCTAGGGCAGTAGTAGTGGTCCTATAGTCTTCGTTGTCGTCTTCGTTGTCGTCAACTAACTATATATAAAAAGTAATTCCTGGGGCAAAGCAGTGCCGTGCCGAGTGGAATTGAAGCAAAGAGAAAGACCCAAGCAAAACTACACAGGAGTATAGTAAGTCCTAGAGAGACTCGACTGGAGTGGTGGTAGCGGTAGTTGCGATAGCAAAACTAGAAGACCAAGTCGTCTGACGTTAAAAAGTGAAATGAAATTTATAAATGTGCCTCTTTACACACATATAAATACGTGATTGTATATCTTAGACTTACTCTATCAAGCCCTTTTCTCGCTCTCTCATGTATAACACATTTCTTCCTTTTTTATTCAACATACGAACAACGTACCTAACTAGAAACAACATAGTGCGAGAGTAATAGTCGACATCCAGCCAAGTAGTTCACTATCTGCTATCTCTCTTCACTAGTAACTGGGTTTCACAGTCAGGTCCAAGAGCGTGAGACACACTTCCACTTCCTACTACCAGAGAAGTATAGCAGCACACACATACACACTCCAACATATTACATACAGCGAGTGAAGCAGTTCGCGAGTCTTGTAAAAAGTTTTTGTCGCTTTCTCTCTCATTTGACGATAAAATGGAGACACGTAGGTAGACAAAGAGTTAGCCATATATTTGAACCAGGGGATCGATTCAGTAAGTATTTAACTTTTCAAAAACCCCGGGAAACCACTTCGCAGCATTCAGTAACTTTGAGCTAACCCAACTTTTAGCGGGAA